>JAAGKR010001820.1:17170-63838 GCA_011419295.1 Clarias macrocephalus
GCAAGGCGACAACGCTAACCACTAAGCCACCATATATTAAATACATTCAAATTTATATTGAATTCATCGTTCATCACTTCCAAGTAGACTCAAGATTTTAGCTCTGTTTTTTTATGTGTATTTTAAATTTAGATTTTTGTCATTTAGAAACAGAAAATACTGGATGACTGAATAATGCAACAGAAGAATTTCTAGGATGCCAGACATTAGGGTGCCAACAATTGTGTGATTCTGGAGTAATTTGTTTTTCTGAAATCTGGGGTCGAGGGTCGGGGGTCAGGCTCCGTCTGCGAGGTTCCCTGCAATTTTACTAGAGCCGTGACACGACAGGCACCAGTCAGACAGATTCCTTGGCAGATCCCGTCAGACGCATCCTTCACCTTTGAAACTCTGAACTTAAATTCTTCTTCAGAACTCAGTGAGACGCCATCACCTGTGATCCGGTGGCCAGACGGGATCTGCCAAGGAATGGCGCCTGCAGTGTCCATTATGGCAATATGGTCCGATTTTCAAGTAAGGTTTGTACCATCAGGCCACTGATAATAGTTCAAGGCTTAAAACGAACATAAAAACCGAGCGAGCTACAGTAAACACGGTCATTGCTGGAGATGCTCGTGATTCCCCATTTCTAAACCTTTGCATCAGCTGATCAGCACAGGTTCCTATCTATAGCCACTGTGACTCCACAAAAGAGTGAAGCGAGCCTAAAAATACACTATAAGCCGACCTGAGACAGGCATGAGCCCACTCCCAAAACTCCGAGTCAAAAATAGAGTCAGGAAGGCTATTTCTGACCCAACGCAATGCAGAAGCAGCAGTCAGGGCTTCCATCTCTCACTTGCTCCTGGCACAGAGGAGTGGAACTCAGTTTCCACTGAGGCCAGTGAGTTAGTGGCCTCCGATTCCACGGTGGACACCTGTGCTTTTTCTTCTTTAGAGAACAATCCTCATTGCTGCCTGTTTCTTTCATCCTCAATGCTACAGAGCCTAAAAACATTCCTGAGAGTAACTCACAGTATAATATTAGTCGGTTACAGTTTGTCCTGGTGGTCACCGAGTTCACAGGTTTGGTTTGGTTGTCATAGTGATATGATCTCTGGCAGGGAAGTTCAGTGATTTAATTTAGGTTTATGCAAAGTCTCCCAAATGAAATCTCTAACTCATCGTCTATACCGCTTTATCCTGTATTCAGGGTCGCGGGGAGCCTGGAGCCTATCCCAGGAGACTTAGGGCATGAGGTGGGAGAACACCCTGGATGGGGTGCCAATCCATCGCAAGGACACACGTGCTCATTCACCCACCATGGGGGAATTTGGGAACGCCTAATCTGCATGTCTTTGGACTGTGGGAGGAAACCGGAGTACCCAAAGGAAACCCACCAAGCATGCGGAGAACATTATATTATGCAAACTCCATTATAAGAAGTGGGAATCGAACCCGGACCCTGGAGATGTAAGGCGACTGTGCTAACCACTACACCACCGTGCCGCCAAAAGAACATACAACAATACAACATACACCTCGTAACAGCAGCAGATTAAAGAATATTAGTGTTCTTATGTGTGAATGCTAACGCTAAGTCTTCTTCAGTCTTTAACAGTACCAGACAGCTGGTGCGCACAGGGAACGACTAAAGGTACAAAGACAAAAACCTGGAAGGCAGTTTTATCAGTTTCACGCTGACAAATAGAAGAGAGATTTGTGGCTGTCAGCCATCCAGCGATAATCCTGGTTAAAGACGAGCCCCTGTTTGTGATCACTGGAGCTTGTGTAGGGAGCAATTTATCTCGGGTAGCATCATCATGAGATAGAGGTTCAGAAATTTTAATTAACAGAGTAAATATGGAATAAATAGTGTTAAATTGACTAATTTAGAGTAGATGCAGGGTTGATGGGCCGGGGCGGTCGTTATGTTTTCATTAGCGTTATTAAGCTTCTCGTTTAATATGTTAGACGCTATACGTTTAATGATAGATTGCTGTTTCCTCAAAGCATCAATAGGGCAGCACTTTTTCCAGTGCATGTATGCGTCTTTTCAAAGCACACATGCAGCAACTTGAGTGTGATAAAAATCTGTAATATGCAATAAATTATACAACAGATTCGTCATTATTTGTCCCATGGTATGATCCATGGCAGGTGTGATTGGCAGACGCAATGGCGTAATTACGGATCACATGACTGCAAGAGCTCTATTACTGAACATTCATCAACAATTTTCAGCCAGTCAAGATTGTTGTAGGAAAAGTATCACTGTGTGTAATCTCAGGACTCTCATTCACAGCATGAATCCACTTATAACTGTTTTGGCTTTATCACAGACAGACAGTTTCAGTTAAGTTAAGCCTTTATTTATCACTTATACATTACTGCACAATGAAACGCTTTCCTGAACTTCGCAGGGTCAGCCATAATACAGCGCCGCTGGAGCAGACAGGGTTAAGGGCCTTGCTCAACCCAACAATGGACCAGCAATGGCAACTTGTTGGAGCTGGGGCTCGACCCACCGACCATCTCATCAGTAACTGAAGACGCTTAGCCCTCTGAGATACCACTGCCTGAGGAAGCAAGCTGAGGAACAACACAGCAAACCCAAGGCAGGACGCTTAGATGATACCACAAAACCGTTCCCTGGACCGTAGGGTTTTTAGAGGAAAGGCTGCAGCTTGATGGTCCAGTCTTAAATCCTAGCTATAAAGTGACCAATTCAGCTCTGAAGGCTGGTGCCTTATCCATTAGGCCACTGGGACAAACAAACAGACAGACAGACACCTACCTACTCACTCACTCGGAGGAAACCCACCAAGCACTGGGAGAACATGCAAACTCCATGCACAGAGACACCGAAGCGGGAATCGAACCCTCAACCCTGGACGTGCAAGGCGACAGTGCTAACCTTTAACAAACTCTCTCACTCACTCACTCATCATCTATACCACTTAATCCTGTATTCAGGGTCGTGGGGGGCCTGGAGCCTATCCCAGGAGACTTAGGGCACAAGGCAAGGCACACCCCGGATAGGGTGCCAATCCATCGAATGGCACACACACTCACACACTCATTCACACACTACAGCCAATTTGGGAACGCCAAGTAACCTAACCTGCATGTCTTTGGGAGGAAACCGGAGTACCCGGAGGAAACCCACCAAGCACGGGGAGAACATGCAAACTCCATGCACAGAGAGACCGGAATCGAACCCGGACCGAGGAGGTGCAAGGCGACAGTGCTAACCACTACACCACCGTGCCGCCTACCTATAACAAACTATATTATATAATTACTAAGTTATATAACAATATATAATCCCACTATGCAGTGTTTCTCAGCGGAATAGACATTAATTTTGCATGTTGTTTCTTCCTAGATTTATTCCGCCCACCACTGCCACCGCAGGCTTGCTCACTGGTGATCAAAGGCTCATTTGAGTGTCTACTTTATGACAATATAAATTGGCTAAAGTGCTGTATTAATAAAATTCAGTTGACCTGAAAATAATATTAGTGTTATTATTAGTGCATAAGCAGATGGGCCAAAACTAAATATAAATAAGCCGGTCATTAAGATATTGTGACACTGCTATAATTATTTATAATTATTATTGCAGTTTAACTGAGTTTATTAAATAAACCATCATGCATGTTTAAATCAGTTGTCATGACGGTTTATCATGAAGGCTTATGGCAGGTAAAAAAAAAAAAAAATGATCCTGAAAAATATCCATGGAATTTTTGGGATCACGTGCTTCTTCCAGGAATATTTAGTGTTTTCAGAAACACAGCAAACTCCCAACACAAATCTATAGTCAGTGGAAAAACATGCAAAAAAATTCTTAATATTAGCCTCATATTCTGATTAGCTTGTAGGTCAAAGGTGATTTTCATTTATTTTTCTCCCCCCACCAGTGCACTTATCATAATCTGTCCCAAACACATTTCACAGCGCAAAGTTACAGGCGCATGTGTCGAGACATGAAATGTCCAAAAATAATCAATGGGCTTCATAAGATATCCAATGGCACCATATCTGGGATATTAATATAGTCTTGTATGTCTATAAATACAGCGCAATGCGTTTATAATAAGCGAACGATTGCATCTCCATTGCGTCGTGGCAAACTATTCCGACCCAGTCGCCGCTTTTAGCTCAGCGGAGACAAAGTTGGTCTATATTTAGGCCACCCAGCGGATGCTATCCGACCTAAGGGGGATATTTTGATGGGCGACCTTGGAGATGGTGGAATATTTTCCATAGTGAGTGTTGGCTGCGTATAAATATCGAGCTCCAGCAGCTTTGCTGACACACACCTCATGAACGCAATGCATTGCACTTGTTACCCAAACCGTGCCAGCAGGGGCGAGGAGGGGTCCGCTGCTTATATATCGGTCCACTTGTTGTGGAAAAAGGCCTCTGAACAGGTGCAGCGCGCTAACATTTCGAGGCCTGTTCCAGTTCACCCACCCTGTTTTTCCACCCCGCTGTGTGAAGTCTGTTTTCCGTAGCTGGATGGCGGCAGCCTGCTCCGCGCACTTTGCTTTCCATGCCGCGGCCTTTAACCCCAGAGGTCAAGTAGCGGCACCGCGCTGGAGTAGCAGCCTGTAATGTTGACCCAACTCATCAAACGCACCGTTCACTTTCCCTGGGTGCGTAAATCTCTGTTGCTATCACTCAGCACTGAGCGCTACGTCAGTGTCACAGGAACAAAAATAGAAATGAAGAATTATGCAGAACTCTGCATGTCTGAGTCTCAGAGAGGAAAAGGAATCGTCTTTCCCCAACATATTCCGCTACTGACATTTCATATGAATACTTTGTGCAGCGCAATTACATTCAGGGAGTCATGGGAGGTGCTGAGGATGTTGCACCACCCTCTAGTGGGACAAGGTTTATAGAATATGAAACTTTTTAAATATATATATATAACTTTTACTACTTAATCAAATATTCATCAAGGAATAGGTGAAATATCACAAGATGTAATAAGCTCAATTAATAGGTGGTTTTAGTTCAATCAGGAAAAAATGTGCATTTTACATTTGGCTACAATAAAATAAGTAATAAAATGACGTCATATTTCATATAACATGTTTAGAAACTCATTATATTGTTAGTCATAAAATATATTGTCAATGAAAACTGATTGACATTTAAAGAAGACTTCAAGCACAGTACGTTTGAAAGAAGGACATACGTCCTTAAAAGACGCTCCCTGCTGAGGTGGCTTTAAACCCACTGCAGTCTTTTCCTTATTATTATTATTATTATTATTATTATTATTATTATACATTATCACATCATACACTCTTCATTTGTAAAGAAAGAGGTATATGGATAAAGTAAAAAAAAAATCTATTCTTTCCATTTTCCTGTGCCTTTTTCTTCCTTTTCTATCTTTCGTGTGTGTGTGTGTGTGTGTGTGTGTGTGTGTGTGTGTGTGTGTGTGTGTGTGTGTGTGTGTGTGTGTGTGGAGGATTCATCATTTAAAGAAGTTGTTCTTCCACCTGTTCCTTTCAGTACAGTGTAACACACTTTACACTGACTAACCCCTTGTGGGTAAAGTGCCTATAGTGTGTGTATGAATACACACCCAGAGCTGCAGCACAATCTAACCTGCATGGAGAAGAAGAGGCGATGGCATTCGCTGCACTAATTAAACCAAACCAGCGGCTGATTAGCACTCGGTCAGGTGCTTGTCTCTGGAGAGCTTCACACAAGGAACCGAAGAATAGAACGAAACTTTGGAAACGGTGCCACATTGGTGAAGTTTATTCACATTTGACTAAGCAAAACACTATAATACCCATCTGTAGCGTAGCCTGAAAACACACTGGGTGAGGAGCTGGAATACAGAAGCCCATCATTCAGCATCGAGACTGGGTTTAATGTTCATTACTTTTCAGGCTTTGCTGGATAAACAGCCCATTTATAGTAAAGAAAAAAATTTATTGAAAAAAATTAAGTTACTTATACTTATAGTGCAAGTATATTAACTTTGATTTGGAAATAAATAAATAAACAAACAAATAAATAGATAAATTTATACTTTTTTAACACACTATATAGCCAAACATACTGTATGTGGGAATCTGACCATCACTTGCGCATGTTAAACATCCCATTCCATTCTATACAACATATGAACTAATCCCAGTTAAAATATAAAATTCAGTTTAGCTTTTCTAATTAATATCCATTGGTGCAGGTGTGTGTTTACACTGAGCAAGTAGATTACTAAATCCAGCGCATAATTGTTCATAACATTTTACGCTTCTATTTAACATTTAGATTTCACTCATGGTGCAGGTTAAACTTCTGTGTCGTTGGGTCTGGTGTCTCATCTTCCTCTTCACAATACTCCAGAGATTCTCTATGGGGTTTAGGTTTAGGAGTGTGCTACACAATCAAGCACAGGGATACCATGGAACCTAAACCAGGAATTAGTACTTTTGGCAATGGTAAGTCCTGATGCAAAATGAAATCAGCACCTCCATAACGCTGGTCAGCAGTTCTCTAAAACGTCCTGGTAGACGGTTGTGTGGACCAACACCAGCAGATGACATGGCTCCCCAAACCACCACTGACTGTGGAAACCTTAAACCGGACCTCAAGCAACTTGGCCGATCCTCTCTTCCTCCAGACTCTGGGACTGTGATTTCCAAATGAAATGCAAAAAAAGAGGACTTTAGGAACTCAACAGAAAGCCCATGTCCTGGATACGTCTGTGTGTGGTGGCTCTTGAAGCACTGACTCCAGCTGCTGTCCGTTCCTTGTGACTCTCCCCCAAATTCTTGAATGGGCTTCGTTTCACAATACTCTCTTGGCAGCAGTTATCAGTGTTGCTTGTTCATCTTTTTTTTTTTTTTTTTTACTATCATTGAAGTTTCAGTTATTGTGCTTGGGTACAACACTCTGTGAACAGCCAGCGTCTTTAGCAATGACCCTTTGTGGCCTACTGTACCAGACGCAGAGACCATTTAAAGGCTCAGGAAACCTTTACAGGTGTTCTGAGTTAGATTAGCCAATTACACAAGGATATATATATTTTAGATACATGTGTGTGCGCTTTATTTGCCAGTTTTCTTAAAGCTGAAGAACAACAAAAGAAGTAAACTATGCCACAGGCCATAAATTCCTACAGGCCTGTCTAATGGAAATAAACGCTGAAGTCTTTCAGAACTCGTATGCTTTCGCGCAGGGTACTACACATACACACTCTTATACACACACAGTTTATTTCCAACACAAAGCCACTGCTTGACAAAGTACAGCATCCCAGCCTCTCCCATTTGCAAGTTAATGTATGCTTCATGGTTATCACTTACGGCTGTTTATTAGCCGCGCTGGCCTGTGTGTCACGGTGCACTAACTCAGCTCCTCTGCCATCTGCGGGCTCGCTGGAGGGCACGTTCGGACCTGATGTTGCCTGCATGCGGGTGCGGGACGTCTGCGTGTTTCTGTGCAGGCTGGGATCTCCCAGGAGGCCGTGTGTTTTCTCAGACACCCTCGTCGGCTTCCAGATCCAGCACCTCTAAAGCCAGTTATTGCCCGGGCAACCGGCAATTGTATCCAGGCTCTCCTGGCCCCCCAGCAGTGCGGCTGCGGCCCCCATTCTCCTCAGCAAAAGAGTCTCCCCACTTTAAGAGATTGTCAGGAGTGTATTCAGTGGCAGTAATTAAGCCGTACTAAAGAAAGTGCACCCCAAAACCGTGCACTTTATCCTTCGTCCCCTACACATGCACAGGACCAGTAGCAGAAACACCACACCGTTATCACTAGCATATGTGGACTTTTTTTTTTTTTATTATAAACAAGCAACAGCAATGTCCACCAAAAAATAAATAAATAAACATTGCTTCATATGATCATCCATGGTTTTCCCAGGAAATCCTTGTGGGATTGATCCAAGCAAACTAGCTGTTCTGTGGTTAAACAAAAAAAAGCACTGCAGCTACAGCTCATACAGAGCTCTGTTTTCTGTGCAAATTGCTCATCAGGGATATGATTTATGTTTTGAAGAACAGACATTAACATTTTATAAGGGGTGTTCAAATGAAACTGGGACTTCTGATTGTGCAGAATAAGATAATACAGTAAAAACTCCCTTCATTTCTCTATATAATACCCTGCTACATTAATGCACTCATCTCACTAATGCTTGGATACCATCAAGGTAGAAAGTTTTTTTTTCTGTACGCTAGGGTCATGATTCATGTCTAAAACACTGGCCTCCCGGGAACTCCTTTAATGACCCAAACATGAGGAAATGAGAGGAGGAAGAGACAAATTATCTGTCGATTTTCAAGGCATTGTTCTTGTTGAATGTTCAAGAGATTGACTTCAGTGAGCTCCGAGCCGGAATCATCGTTCACTGCCTTCTTTAAAACTCATGTCTCATTTCTGTACCGTGCTTGAAGTGTCCTGTAAACGTCAATCAATTTTACACCTAGATTCATAAGTAATTTCATCAAGTCCCAGTTTGACTTGAACACCCCCTGCATATAGAGAGATTCAGACGTTTTAAAATTTTTTTCCCCCCAGATTTTCTCCCTAATTTAGTCGTGTCCAATTCCTCCCCGTCACTAGGGGGCTCCCACATTAAGGCTACTACTACCACTCAGTCGAGAGGGCTGAAGTCGATCACGTGTTTCCTCCGAACCGCATCTTTTCGAACTGCTCGCTCACGCACCGTTGGGGGAGGCGCGACGCACTCGGAGGACAGCACTATCCACTCCTTACGCCCCTGATTGGCTGTAGAGCCGTGATTAATGTGGGAGCACCAAGTACCTCTCATCCGTCCCCTCTGAGAGAGCTCGGCCAATGAGCTCGCTCTAGACCTCCAGCTGCGAGAGGTAACAGCATCACGGAACAGAACTCACGATCTCCGGATGAAAGGGCGAGCACTTTACCACTGCGCCACTTGGAGATTCAACCTTAGCAAGATTAGAAAGTTTACGGACTCTAACGTATTAACAAACAAAATTTAATCAAAGCAACAGATGAAAGCAGGATGGATCAGTGGTTTTATTGAGGAGGGGGGGGAACTGCTACAAATACATCATATAAGTAACCTATTAAACCTCAAACGGCGTTACAGCTTCAAAACTCCACGTTGGTATTAGCATCATATCAGTCATCGTTATTATTGTTATATCATCATTATTACATCATGAATGCATATTTCCATTGAGATAGATCTCGTGCACAGGCGCACGCGCACACACACACAAGCCTCGCAGTCATTGGATCAGTGATGGAGCCGCCATGTTGTGAGGTGTTCTGTCCTTTATCTCCCCAAGCAAGCTCCTACAAAGAGCTACAGGAAAATGAAGAGTCTCTCCTGAGCAAGAAGCTGTGTCCTGATATATCCGCCGACATCGACACATCGTCCTTTTTCATGAATTCATTCATATGAAGCCTTGAAGGAGATACAGAGTGATTCTTTTCTCAAGATTATCCTTTAGCCTGCATGGACTTCCAGGCCCACGGTGCAGGCGACATACACGTATGGAAAAGATCCGCTTTGTATTGTTCTCAAAGGGAGCCAGGAAAAAAAGAAAGAAAGAAAAAAGGTAAAGCAAAGTGCTGTATATAAAAAAGTTTAAAAACCTACGTGTTATGCTACAGCAGTGAACATGATTATTATTTGCACGTGTATATTACAAACACTTAGAAAATAGCGTGGATAGTAAACTAGTAAAAAAGTTTGGGGAAATGGGTCACGCAGTCGCAGGTCATTGTTGAGTTTGAATAGCGAAAGGAAAGTGTCCGAAGTTGTCTGCATTTTTATATATATATATATATTTTTTAACTTCAAATACTCTTTTCGTTCTGTGTTTAATTATGAGAACATGATTCTCAAACAACAGTCACATCATCTGCAGCTTGAAAAACCCATAAATTTCTCACCAGCATCCTTATAAAGCCAAATAAACACGTTACTGCACACAAACACACCAAACACTGCTGCTGCTGTTATTATTATTAATATTATTATGTTCAAAAACGCAATCGTTTGTGCCTGTTACAAAGCCCACTCGACGTAGGCATGTGCCGATACCATGCGCCATTCGCATCCCAGAAACAACTTAACCTCTTACCATAATCTTTTACGATAATACAGTAATATTTTAAACATGACTAGATTTTCACTTTACCCGTCATCACCACTGGTGATGCCACAATCTTGTTGCTGCAATCCTTGAAATACGGCTTACCAGCCCAAATCTGACAGGTACGCTGGATATATAAAAAAAAAAGTCTACACACCCTTAAAAAAAAATGCAGGTTTTTCTGATGTAAAAAAGTGAAACCAATAAACATCTCGTCATGTTTTAAAGTGAAAACCACATAATTCAGTGGAAAAAAATGGAAAAACAATAACCTGGTCATGTCTGTGCATAAGCCTTTAATAAAACTCGGGGGATTTCCTGTGCACAGCCATCTTCTGATCATTCCACAGATTTAGGATCTCAGTGGATTTTTGTGCTTTAAGTCATCATTATACTGGAAGGTGAACATTTTCATCATCTTCATCAGCGGTTTGCAGGGTTTTGTGCCAAAATGGATTCGCATTTGGAGCCTTTATATTGTCAAGTCCACAGAATGATGCTGCCACTACCATGTTTCACTGAACGTCTAGCATTATATGGGTCAGAAGCTGTCTTGTTTTTTGTGATAAAAATATCCTTTAAAAGAATATGATGCTGCCCAAATCTACCTTGCTCTCATCGGACCATTCCACGGTTTCTGACGCTCCATTTTTTGCCGGATATACCTCTATCTTCTTTAATTTAGCTATAGGCAGCATCCTTGTCCTTTATAATCTATTTCGGAAGAACGTCCTGTTCTGGGGTCTTTTCATTAAGGTGCCCATTTTTTTTTCACTTGCTTATCGCATAGTTACATCTCTCATTGTTCCACAACGAGATACCGTACATGCTTTTTAAAGCTTTTGATCCATGTCAGACGAAACTGACAAGGTTATGCCAAAAATGTATCCTGATTGTTCTTTGAAGTTAATCAGAATCAGTAGATCAATGAAGGATGCATGATATTAAACTTTAAATATCATTTAAACGAATGTGGTTGATTAATCCTGCAAACAATACAGGTTTTACCCATTTTTAATGTAACCATTTTAAAAGGATCAAATCATTATTTTTATGTATGTATTTTCCTGGTTAATATATTCTATTATAGTAAAAAAAATAAAAATAAAAATAAAAAAACCTGCAATTATACCAGAATGTTGTAGATGTTTTATATCCATTGTTTAATATTCCTATATAACTTTTTGCAGACTTAATCAGATTTATTTATTGCAGCATTGTAAATATTTTGACTACTGTAGTTCCTTTAATATTTCAAACTTTGGAAGCTTGTACAGTATTCTCCAGAAATAAGATACTCTGCACATGCAGCAGATGATGTCACTGCTACTTCTCACTCGGTCTTAAACCCCTTTTCTGTTACTCCATGTCTAAACACTTTAGCATCTTAACCACTAAAGAAACTTTATCTCAAGATTGCAAATACTGCTTAAAAAGGCTTCCTACTTCAGGAGCTTCCTTTTTATATAAAACGACAATATCTCATATTGATTTAAAGTGCCCTCGCCACAATATTCATCGGCACATGCCTACTTTACAGGACGTAGGCAAAGTGAAAGACTAGGATAGAATCCCTACCGATTAGAACCAAAGTGCAACTTTTACACCTGCTCATCCTATAACGATGATCTCGCCTTCATCAGGGTTTAAACCTGGCAACAATAACGAGTTACAATAACTCAGCCGCAGCTTTACTATTCATTATGTACAACTTTCAACTCGTTCCATTAACCCACCTTTAATAAAACATTTACGCTTTGACCAAGACTCCAGGACACACAGGCAGAGGCTTTATTCCTCCCCTGTGTTTGTCGCACAACTTCGTATTGCACACATTGTTAGGAGTTATGGACACACGAGATGAAGAACGAGGAGACGTGAGAAGAAACGACATCTAATCGAGCGCTTTAAAGAGTCCACTTTACAACCTTTACAAGAAAATAACGTGACGATTACGCACTCAATGATTGGAAACTATTCGCAAGAAATCACATAGGAAACTGTTAATCGTCATCCACCTGATCGCTGCCATCGTTTTGGGTCCAAATCCATCAGTCATCTCTCTCTCTCTGCATGCAGCCGGGCTGCCAGGGTGTTCAGGATGAACGGATTTACGTACTGTAACTCCATCGATAGAAACAATCGACAATAGAAACAATATAAAATGATTGTGATAAACGCTCTGGATAAAGTACTTCAATAATCAAAACCTAAATTAAATATATTACAGATATAAGACAAACGGAGTTGATGGAAAAACAGCGACAGCCAGGGACGGACAGTTTCGGAATGTCTTTCAGTGCCCTTGTTAGTTTTGCAACCTGCTGTCAATCAAGGAAAAAATGCCCATGTCCCATTTCAGTTCAACTTTTTAATTTTTTAAATTTTTTATTTCACCACAAACCAAATACGAGACAGTGGTAGCTTATTTGAAATTTTTTAAAAACCTTCCATGTTAGGAGGTCCTGCTTTAACCCACAACCGCACACCGCCGAATTCCACATAATATTCATCACTATATGAGTTATACATTTCAAATGTCTCCAAATAACGACTCTCTGCTTGCAATAAACACCGGGCATGAAATCTACTACACACATCATGCAAATACAACATGGACCTGGGCTCTGAACGACTATACAGTGCATCATGCCAGTCTTCCCACGGAGCGAACACTCAGTGCCACCTAGTGGCCGAGCTTTGCGCCTGTAATCCCCTCCGTGGCCTTCTGGTCTACTCTCCACCTTTGATATACCGTACAGTTATATGTATATCCAAAAAAAAAAAAAGGTTCATGTCTCCCCACGTTTCACTTTCTCAGTATTAGTGCACCATTTTAAAGGAATCGTTTTTCCAAAAATAGATATTCTTCTAATCTGATGCTTCGTAAAAAATATTATTGTAGCAAGGTAAACCAGTAAAGAGCAGAGTGGAGATAAAAGCGGTACTAGCATCCTGTCGGAGAGCTATAAAAAGAAGATTAGAACTAGAATTCAGTCATGTAGAAAAAACCGTGAGTGTTGGTGACGAGCTAAACCTTAAAAAAAAAAAAAAAAGAAAGAAAAAGAAAGAAAGGGCGAATGTTTAGTGATGGCCAAGTCGTGATATTAGATCTTCTCTCTCTCTCTCTCTCTGCTGTTTGAGTATTGCCTAAAGCTGAGTCATTCCCACAAGATAGGTACGATTATCATTCATCTCAGCCTCCATCTGTTTACAGTGATGTGATGAAGCACTCTCTTTCTATCCCTCGTTCATATTCAGCCAGTCTTACTGAGGTGTCCATCATTTCTACGGTCACCGTGGCAATAACGAGTTAGTCGGCCGAAGACTTCGGTGTTGGCCGAGCGACATCATCCAAGGCTGGAATCGTGCTCTAGCCCAGTCTACTGCGAGACTTTTTCTACTTACACTGTGCCATCTGTCCGTGTTTGAACAAGAGAGAAGACAAAACTGAAGGGGAAAAATCTGATGGCGTTGGTGAAATGGTGAGCTGTGGCGAGTGTTCTTCCCCCTTAAACATCGATTGAAGCTTGTACGACCAAAGACGTGAGAAACACCATGTAATGCTGATTGCGAAAGTTACGAATGAATGACTGCTTGCTCCGCCTCCATCGGTGAAGAATCCTGGTAGAAAACTGTGGAGGTCATGTGATCAGCATCATGTGACTGTGACGCCGGGTACAGAATCAGCCTGGTGGAGTGTGTAATAAGAAAGAGACAGAGAAAGGATAAAACTGGACACTCCTTTATGTATGCATCTTCAGCATGAAGGAGGCAGAGAGACAGCTGATTGGTTAAACAGGTTTGGGTACTTGATGGTGATTGGTCATGTGGTTGGACAGTAGGTGGCGATTGGTGGAGGCTATTGGGACGGGACTCAGTTCTCAGACAGAGAGAGGGCCAGTGCTGCCTGCAGTGCGGCCTCCTCATCGATGCTGTAGTCCTGTTCTCACACACACACACACACACACACACACAGTGAGCAAACAATTAAAAAAAAAAAATTAGGACTTGAGCAATACAGTACTAATATAATCATAAGACTATGTTTAGATGCGCAGGCCTGAAGTCACTGTTTTTTTTTACCATGTGACATCAATCGCAAACGCAAAAATCTGATGTTTTTCAGATCAGATCTGTGTCACTTTACTGTGTGGTCCTACATTGGATACATATCTGATAAGAAGTCATGAAACTTGAATGAGAACAGCCAAAGGGGAATTCATGTAACTTTTTGCCTTTGTGCATACGACATCATCAGTCAGCTTGGATTTCATAGCAGTGCTAGCAATAGCTGCTAAAATGGCTAAAGTGAGGTGTGACTTTCCTTTCCCTTCTTGTAGAAATACAGTTGACTAGCTGCTTGCCATCCTCCAGAGCAAAATCCGGAGCAAATCGCATCTTTCGCTTGAAATAAGACATGGATGTATATGCGTGCACATGTGTACCGTTTTCAGAGGACAGACGTTTTTACATTAGAATCGGATAGAAGTCATTATGAATAAGAACTGTTGTGGCTGCAAATCTGTTTGACCAAAAAAATTGCAATTGAGCAGTATGGCTTGTAAATCAAACAAATCATACAAATCATACTTGTCAATCAAACAAAAGATTTTTTGTTCTATTTATAACTAACTCACTCCTGTAGAGACATATACCGCTCTGTGTGTGTGTGTGTGTGTGTGTGTGTGTGTGTGTGTGTGTGTCTGTGTGTGCGTGTGCGTGTGCGTGTGAGTGTGAGTGTGTGTGTGTGTGTGTGTGTGCGTGTGTGAGTGTGAGTGTGAGTGTGTGTGTGTGTGTGTGTGTGTGTGTGTGTGTGTGTGTGTGTGTGTGTGTGTTTCAGTGCTCACCACAAATGTGTCGTAGGAAAACTTGTGCCGGTGCAGGAGGTGCTGCAGGAAGTTAGAGCTCTTGTAGCTGGGGTCACCCCAGGGCATGGCTGAACACACGGGACACACCTGGGTACAGCGGCACACAATCAACAAATGCACAAACACACACACACACACTTACAGCCTATTGTTAAATCTAGCCAAATGAGAAAACGCAGGGTGGCTGGATTACATGCTGGGTATCAGATGAAACCCTCTCGAAGCAGGAAGACAGAATGAAAAGTGACTCTCTGATTTGGTAACTCGCATCCTTGTTAACATGTTAAACAGTTCTATCCTCCAAGTGGATTCGATTTGGTCTCACTTGTAATTGGTAAAAGTGACACATGTACAGATGGTGAAGCAGGCTTCATCAGCTGCCCAGCCGGCATGCTGCAGGGACGTGTTCGCACTCACCACTTTGTTAGGGTCATTGCGGTGGTTTTCCATGCAGTGCTTCACCAGCTCTTGTTGGTCCAGGTTTCGCGCTCCGCAATACGGGCAGACGAATGTCGATCGGTTTGGAATATTGCTACAAGCAAGGAAAAAAAAAGTGTCAGCTTTTAAACAGCTCTCGGCCTTAGAAAACCCTACTTCCATCTGGCTAGAGAGTGAGAGGACGTATCTGTTTATTAGCATGCATCACAATCTGGTACATCACATCACAACAAGCAATGAGAAAGTTTGTAATGGACCCTTTATGGATCAGTTGTGGATCTCATCGTTGTGACACACTCTAATATGACGGTTTGTGTTGGATCTGCAGTAATCACGAACAGTACGAGTCAAACATCATTCCAACTGAAAATCACAGTACATTGGCAACTTCTTAAACTGAAAACACTTTTCCTTTTTTCATTAAAGAATAAAAAACAGGAAGCAATAAAATACACTCTTTTTATTCCCCCACACAGTGAGAATGTTAGTGTGGGTTGCACCATTAAAAAAGGATTCTAAATAATACAACTAAAATAAGCAAATACACAGGAAACAGGAAAAGAAGTTTATATTATATTAAGGCAAAATTTACTGGCATCATGCAGTTTCAAGCGCCAATATACAACATTTTCATGCAAACATGATCATCATGAACAACCTGTTTAATGAGTTATGAATGTCTCAAAAATAAGCCAGAATTTAAAAATCCTTTAGGAATGGAACTAATTGGATAGAATTGTGATTGTGTACAGTAGAAGAGTCTGGCCAGGTAAATAAAGCATTAATCAGAAAAGCAGAATTTGCCAGCAAAGGTGCGAAGAAGAAGCCACCTATTCATCAAGTGATCAAATATATTGGAACATGTGACTGACAGTCGTTTCTTGTTAGGTTGAGTAAACACTTAACGTTGAATGTCTGCTCTTGATTTGCGTCGGGGGTTTCACTTTGTGTCTTTGCACAAGCATCGGATGCAACAATCTGCGATGTCAAAATTGACGAGACAAATTCAAAAACGCAACTGTGCAATACTAACAACCAGACATCAAACAGGTCAGCTGAGGAAAATAGCAGCAACCTTCACAGGGCAGGGCTGGAGGGATTGTATCTATTGTTCAAAGAAGACTTCAAGAGCAGATATACAAAAGGCCAAACCCCCAGATTGTACCACTCGTTACCAGCAAGTGTTAGATGGCAAGACTGGAATTCACAAAAGTAATAAAAAGACGACCCACGACGGTTCTGGATCCAAGACAAACCTTTATTAAAGTGATGGAAGGTCCTGCCGTAGGCTTGCATGGCTGCTTTTGGAACAGGCTCACTAATCATTACTGATGGCAGCAGCGAAATGAATTCAGAGGTCTATTTCGTATGCCATTTTGCAGAGAAACACATCCAATCTAATTGAGAGGAACTCGCATGCAGCAAGACGATGACTTAAAACACACTGGTGCCAGCGCAACAAACAAGTTCATCTGGGGAAAACAGTGGAAAGAACCTGCAGGAAAAGTCTGGAAAAGCATCACAGAAGAAGAATGCAACCGTTATATCAGTGGGTGACTGGCTCGATTGTGTTATAGCAAGAAAACGATTAGCAAACAAATATTGTGTAATTTACTGTAATAGTTTCTTTTCTCACCTAAACATCGAGGGGTTGGCCCCCAAATGTGCCAGCTTCTAAATTTAGCTATTCTAAATGTAAATATAATATATTATATATATATATATATATAGTTTCATTTTCATCTTTGGATCTCAACGCAAAGTTTCTTCGGTGTATGGGGGAGAAAAACAAAAGGCTTGGCCTTGCTGTTCCAATACTCTCAAAGAGGACTGAATTTACTGTTGTCAAGAAAAGACTTTGTAGCTTTGAGTCATGACCGCGTGAGCGAGCTTTTGCTAGTGAGATAATATTATCCACATTTTAATCAAAGCCGTGCAGGTATAAGTAGATAACGCAAGGTCCCGACTGAAAATATACTGTGGTTAACTGCAGTCAATATTTAAAGTAAAGATAAACTCTAAGGGGAAAGTAGCTACACTTCATGATATTCATCTAGCTCGGACACCTGCTATAATTTAATTTAAGGTTTCTTTTATGCTCTGCTTCTTATGTCAGTACAGTTTGTTTAATTATCTTTTGTGTAACCATACAGGTCATACAGTTAATTAATAAAACTCCCTGTGGAGGGTCTACAGACATTTACAGCAGAACAAGACATAACTTTGCTACAGAAATGCCAATAGCTTTAGGTTTGTGCCTGCATGTCCATATGCATTTACCTACAGAATGCTATTTGTGCCGCTGTATTTTAAAATGAAAAGCTTTGCTAAGTCTCCATACAGTAACATGGAAATGGACATGGTTAAGAACTATACCACAGCCAGCCACTAGAGGGCCATAGAGACATTTTGGGTTTACTTTGTGTTCCAGTCATGATGTCCACGCCTATAAAGTCATTGGTGTGAGGAGATAAAACGTGAACTATTTGGAATTTAGTGCTACTGTACGTTTGGTAGAAGTCGAACAGCACTCACGCTGAGAATGCCACCCTAACAGTGAAGCATGGTGGGGGTAGTTACAAACAGAGCAATTCTACAAGAAAACCTATTCTACAGACTATTTTATAATATAATATAATATAATATAATATAATATAATATAACATAATATAATATAATATAATATAATATAATATAATATAATATAATATAATATAATATAATATATAATATAATCAAGATACTGTGCAAAGCAAATGCTACAAATTCTAATCAAGTCAACTTTCATTTGAGTTTGTAACAAAAAAAAAAGGTGGGAAAGTTCATATGAGGCAAAGTCCCTTTTAAAATAAAGTTTCATAGTTCATACATTTGGAGGTAGCATAACAAATTACCTTATTACCATACTGTATAGTGGATGTTTACGATAATATTCGCCTGATACTGATAGACACGAGCTTTTTGGCCACAGTCAAAGCAAATGATATAAAATGCAACCTATTTTAAAATGTGCTTACTGACACATTAATGTCTCAACAGCTACATGATTTCAGTAGGAAATTACACTCCAAGTTGAAAAAAAAAAGTTATGTATACAGATATTACATTCATGTAGCTATAATACTCAAGTTCTAAATTACATTGTAAAGGTACAGTAATAGACATTGTGGACTTTTTACAGTCTAACACTATAATGAGTTGCGTGTGAGTGAGAATCCCTGAGTTTCAGTGCTGTGGACAGCTTATACTGTGCATGAATGCATTGTTCACTTCCTACACATACAGACTGAGATATTTGATGATTATAAAAAAAGCAAAACCCAACAGAGACCATATTCATACATAGTAACTTTAAAAAAATTACACCCCCCCCCTTCCCCAACAATTATCTGATCAAAGTGACAGAAGAGAAAAGCCCAATTATCAGGAAATTGCAAGTGATGTCACAGCTACAGTACTTGTGGCCTGGAGTCAAGAGAGCAAAACTGACCCATTTCCCACGTCAGGAGTTTTATATGATGGCTATTGATTAGCTGTTGAGTACAAAACAAATTGGGGGTGAAATACGGGGCTGAAACGAATAACACATTAACCTGAAACTCGAAGTAGGATTTCTGTCAGCATCACATTTTATATCCTGATTCTAATACCTGTTTATCCCATTACATTTTAAAGTATGCATCATAAGGCTGCCACCTTGACGTAACCCTTAGATACCGAATGTTTTGAGAATTAGAGATTTATATAGGCCTACAGTACCTTTGTGTGTTTTAATAAAAAAAAAAATAATAATAATCTGTTTACATTAGTATCTGTGTTTTTGAACACAAATATGGAAAATATATTTGGTGCCTTTTAGTTGCAGCAGTTATACAGTTAAACTGTGTGTAATTCTGTGTTTTGTCTGAGGTGGATTCCAAAATCTACGGCCATGACAGTTTACAGATACGTTATTTTGTGTGTTTGTTACAGTACAACTCTGAAATATACGACTCTGACCGTTAACAGACACAAAACTGGACTGTAACAAACACACAAAATCTGTAAACTGTTGTGGCCGTAGACTTTGGAATCCAACTCGGACAAAACACAGAATTACACACATCCATTTTTTTCTACTTACGGTTATTTTTGAGAGTGATTTTATTCCATAGGGGAACGGAATGGCTACCAGTGGCTACAGTCATTGTTAAAGAAACTAAAACCTTTGCACTCCCACTATTTTCTTACTCTGTCTCAGATCCTATTTTAATGTTTGTTTGTTTTTTACTGTTAAATATGCATACTTGTACAAGGAGCATTCAAGTCAAACGTTTTTTTTTATTTATTTTTTTTGACCAACTGACATTCACAAAAGATTTCACACACAGTACATTGATGAGAATGGGGCATTTTGAATGTGGCAAAGCTTTTAAAGAAGGTCGTACGTCCGTGATTGACGATATCGGCTCCGAGCCCACTGCACACGTTCCCGCGAAAATTCAGGGAGTGGAACACATGATCCTTGGAAATCGATGGATAACTCGTTGCCAACTTGCAGAAGAGACTCATCTGTCTGTGGGAACTCCACACCCAATTATTCACCAACACCACTTGCACATTACAGGAACTCGTCTGAAAAGGAATTCCTGGGAGGCCAGTGTTTCAGACATGAAGCAGGAAGTCCAATCATGGCTCTTGCGTACTGAGAAAACTTGGTGGTATCCAAGCACTAGTGAACGCCTGGGATAAATGCATTAGTGTAGTATGAAATAAAGGGAGATTTTTACTCTCATAACTGCGTTCTGCTATATTGGACAATCAAAAGTCCCTGTTTAACATGAGCACCCCTCTTATTATTAAATCTGGCCTTGTTAGCAACTGGCCAAAATGACTGATGATTCAGGATTTTATGAAGTTTTATAGAAAATAAAAGAGAATGATGAGGAATGTACATCACACAGAGCAGTCAGTAACCTGCTAGAACGCTGTAGTGGACAATGCTGTGTTTATTGTCATGGCAACTAGACCTGTATAGCTTGTATAACAGATATGCAATAAAGCTGTATAAAATCATCCATAGTAAAAAATGACATTGCGTGTTCTGGGAAATACAATGTATTTCCTGGCCGTGATGGGACAGGTGGCACAGGAGGAGGGGCGTGTAGACATTTCAACAGATACACAGCGGTTGCAAGGATCTGGTATTTAAAGCAATTACATTGATGAATTGTAACACTGTACAGAAGAAGGAAATGAAGTGTATATCAGATTGCTAATTAGCGGGGTGAAAAGTAACAAGCTACATGTGCTCGTATAACCGTATTTGAGTACATGGCTCTGCTTCTATATAATTAAATCATAGGACTTTTAGCCTTGCTACAATTAAGGCAACAAATGATTAGTCAGCAGAATAATGTCTTACACAGAGGAGACATGAGGATCCCTGATAAACTGTTGCATCAAGTTTAAAAACATATACATATGCATATACAGCCTATAGGATGATGTTAGAAAAGCAAATCAGGAAGAAAGGCTAGGTCCCAGAGGAGACGACTGTTACAGCAGGAAGAGCTCGTATCGCAAACTGTGACGAAATCAGCCCCTAGGAAACTCACACACTAACACGTAGCATCAGCGCTAGATTCTGCTGACTCATTATTTCTAGCACTTTAATTAAATAAAGGAGAAAAAAAAACATAAAACACATTTCCCCTTTAACTCAAGCTATACAAACCTGACACTCTCTCATGCTACACTACCTGGCTCTGATATGGAGGGACTGTGAACACTGACGCCATTGTTTTACAGCTATTTGGTGACTGATCGCACACTGTGCGTGTTTAGCTAAAGGAAACAGCTGTCTCATTCATCACCTGCACTGGGACTCTGGGGCCAAGCTCCCCCTCCTCTCACTGTAAAGCAGTTTTTTTAGACAGCGCGCACACACCCACCCTACACACACACACACACACACACACACACACACACACACACACAGTAGTGATCTTACCTGGGAATAGGCTGTGATGTGGGAACCACAGGCATGAACTTTGGGCAGTTGGCCATCTGTTCCTGCACCTTTGTGCAAGAGGTGATGTGTGACCTCATTTTGATCAGCGTGATCTAATGTTTAATAAAGGAGGAAAAAAGGTTGAGTTAAAATAGTTAGCAGAGGCTGTTAGGCAAATAATAATAATAATAATAATCATCATCATCATCATGAGTTTCAAGGGAAAAAGGGGTAATTAGGGATCGAGGGGGAAAAAAGGATATAATGGTCTAGGGTCCATAGAGACACAATTACAAAAGTTAAAAAGGATGTCTAGAGATTGTGTGCATGGAGTTTGCATGTTCTCCTCATGCTTGAAGGGTTTTCTTCAGGGACCCCGGTTTCCTCCCACAGTCCAAAGACATGCAGGGTAGGGTAAGTGGCATTTCCAAAACTGCCCAAAGTGTGTAAGGGAATGAGTGTGTGTGTGCTTAAATGCCCGGTCATGGATCACTCAGGGTGTACCTTGGGTCATTCCCTAAGTCCAGTAAAGAGAACTAGTGAGAAAGAAAAGGTTAAAACGGCAAGAGATTTGACCCGTTGGAGTCCGTCTCTGGTATATCCTTACCTACCTACATATATATATATTTTTTTTATTTAGCCATCCTTAGAATTTAGCTAAATCATACAACAGTCCTCAACTGTGTTATAATCATGTTTTTTCTTTAATAATGTTCTGTACAATTTTAGGCCATAATATTAAATATTTTTCACCTAAAATAAATTCTTTGTTAATTAACATACAAGAAGATTTTCTTTCTTGATTTCTTTTTTATTTCAGGTGTAATGTTTGATCCTCACTGTATTCCAACAAGTGATTGGAAAAAGGAAAAACATCATACAACACAACATTTTAATGCATGAAAAGATTAAAATGAAAAATATATATATAATTATGAGAAAATGAGAAATAATGAAAATCTAGTGAAACATTTTTTTTAAAAAGAAAACAAAATTTTACCTTGAAAAATGAAAGACTTTAAAAGAGTAAAAATGTTATGGTTAAGGTTTTACAAAAAAAAAAAGGAAAAAAAAAAAAAGGAATAAAAGCAAAAAAATTACAAGCATATTAAATAGGACAAAACCCAAAATGTGTGTGTGTGTGTGTGTGTGTGTGTGTGTGTTAAAAGAGACTAACTTTCTTGCTGCACCCTCTGCATGGTGCTTTATAAGAAGAGAGCTGTTTTTCCACGCTGGAAGATTTGTCCACTTTCTTGGGGTCGAAAGGCATGCGGCACAGGGGACAGAGAGGAGACGTCACCTGAAGACATGGCTGAAGGCAGTCTCCACAGAACCTAAACGCACACACATACACACACAGTAGTTATGATATTAGTAGAAAAGAGAACATCATGACTTTGCTCTGTTTCAAGCTAATCAGGTACTTGGCTTTAAGTGATACGACTTGGGACACAATAATCAGCCAAGCCTAAAAATGTAGTCAACAATATACTGTATTTAAACTCGTACATGATGGCGTTTGCTAAAATGCTTGCGTATCCAGTAAGGACGAAGTTTGCAGATTTTACAGATGAAGTGTGCTACAGCTTCTCTGCAGATCCCCCGCAAAACCGAAGTTCCCTGAGCGTATGCAGAATTCAGACAAGATACTTCATGAAGCCGTGACTCTCAGTGGAGGGGGGGTAGGAGGAAGAAGAGCGCAGGCTGGGTGCCCTTTCCTGACAGATGAGCCTGGGGTTTATGGGGTTGCTAAAGCAGAGATTTATTCCAGGTTTTTCTGCCAGACGGGTGCTGCAGTTTTGCGCGCACGTTCACTCTGGGGCTCGCACTGGGTACAGCTCCCTCAATCACTGTCTTCAAAAATATATGTATACATTTATTATGCAGCATCCAATAAAAAAAAATTTAAAAAAAGACTGAGGAGTGGAACGAGAGGGGGGGGGGGGAGGGGGGAGAGAGCGAGAGAAAACTGAGACAAGAAGGAAGATAATGTATGAGCAAGATCCTCACGATTTTCACGGAGAAATCACTGTTAAGATCTTTTTCTTTTCTGTCAGTGGTCTCATGCATCACAAATATCTCATGCATCTTTCATCCCCTTGAAGTAACCTTAAGCTATACGAAAAAGTGAAAAAAAAAAAAAACAAGATACTGATGGAAAAACATACACAACCATAGTGAGACTAATAAAAATAAATAAATAAAAAAAGAAGACTTCAGCTTTGACAGGGAGCATAAAAATTGGACTTTAGAGCAATGGAACAAGTTCATGTAGTCTGCTTTCTTTCTTTTTTTAACGCCACGCCAGCTTCTATGGCTATATTCATGGCGAGAGTCAGTTTTTGTTGTTCAATATTAAACTACATAAGATGTTACATGATGACCACTGTGGTGATTTTTTTCTAGATTGCAAATTTTTTTTAAATTTTGAGCGTCCTATTCTGCATCTTGTATAAATTACTTGATCCCGCCCATTCTCCACAATTAGGCATCAGGTGGCGTAAGATCGAGGGGAACGGGACGGGGTGAGGGAAGCAATTGTTCTGCCACCTTTTTCGTCCTTTGAGAGACCCGTTTCACAACAACAAATGCACAACACAACTTCCTTTTCACTCCCGGGAACATCGATCAGTGTACATGCGCGCCCGAGATGCGAGAGTCTCAGTGTATTTCTGCGTATTATATTTTGGCGCGCAGCGTATTTGAGACTTGTGTTAGTGTTAGAAGGAGAAGATAACACTATTGTGAACATGAGTGGGACTGCCTTATTTACCAAGTACCAGAGAAAAGGGTAAAAACCTCAACAGGAGCTTTTCTTTTAGCTGCCATAAGCCATTAGCTCTTACTGTGAGCGACTACTTGATCCAGGAGCAACGCCGTGCATCATGTTGCTAAAACTCTGCATTTGGTTTGGCCTGAAACTCTTTTCATTTTTCAGTTTAATATCTGACTCGAACACTGTCTTGCTTCCCTTTGCTTTGTTTATACTCATTCATTTGTTCTCTCTCTCTCTCTCTCTCTGGACTACATTGCTCCTGAAGTTGGGGCATGATGACATTTGCCAGATGCCTGACATGGCTCTGACTGTGAACGCCTATTACTGAATCGACAAGCCAATTTACAGACACTCACACTGTAGCTTTAAGTCTGAACGTTCACGGATTCCTCATTGGACTTGCTTACTTTTTTCGTGCATTTCTCCTGATCCACTGAGACCGGATCCAGGGTCAGACTAAGACTAAAGTCTGAACGCTTAAGAATTAGAATCATAACAATATACTGTGCACCACATTTCTTTCTATTAGGAAATATGCAGTGTTATCTGGGCTGGTATTTTTCTGGCACTCTCACTAGGAATTTGGCTGGGTGCTCTCTCTCTCTCTCTCTCTCTCTCGCTCTCTCTCTCCATCCTGCCATATCTCATTTCACCTCCTCCCTCCTCTGCTTGCAAATTTCATTTTAAATTAATATCTGGTAGAACACGTGGGTAAACAAATTTACTTTATAGATTTGCTTTTGTGTACTGCTGACTTGAGGCCATGTCTGTCAATTTAGCTAATGTTGTTACTCGACGCGTCAATGATGAATACGTTGTTGTAAAAATACTGTTATAAAGTCTTCCATAAAATATTGTGATGCTATTACATGGATGGTCCGTCGTTGGCTCTCTAATATAGTTTTAGTATTATGCTGTTATAGTTATTATATAATGTGCCGTTTTAGATTTAAATGCCTGAGTGAGCGGGAAGGCACTTCTTTACCCATTCACTTCTTATTGTGGCTTCTAATCATCTCTCGCCGACTGTTTGTTTAGTCTACGTCAGCCTATGCAGGTGTTTTCCTATATTGATGGCCTGTGTATATAATGGGATCTCTGCAAGCAAGTAAATACAGTAGACGTCAACAATGCCCTTTTTTGTTTCGACTCAAGGTTAACACCACTGACATAAACCATCATTTTTATAAAAATTTACTTCAGTCTCAGAGAAAAAGTTGAACTACTTCCAGGCCCCGACTATCCCCGATATATTTGTGGTTCATCAAATGTAGTAACTGGTCAGGAACGACAGAATCATTCGAACCGTACCAGGAATTGAAAGAAACAAAAGTATTGAACATAATGATCCAAACAGTGGGCTCATTACTAGAGGAAATGCCTTCTGTGTGCTAATGAAGCAAGAGCAGTGTGCGAGTTAAACCCGACAATCAATTTCACACTAACGTGGCTCACGAGGCCACAGTGGAGGAATGACTACAAACCGGAGAGGATGCGTCTCGCAGTAATCATGAAAATGAATAGTAACAGTAATGGAAATTTATAGGCTGGTAGAAAAAAAGAAAAAAAGAAAAAAAAAAAGACGTCTTGAAGGTTATTTCCATCTCAGTCTCTCGCGCATCCTTTGAACGGGCTCCAGTTAGACACTTCAATCAGAGCCGTCGTCAGTCCTTCGGCAAGATCCTTTCTTCATTAAATGCTCTTTAAAGAAAAAAGGATTAGCAACACAGTTGGATAGTATTCAGATAAATGATGCGCTAAATCGTACAGGTCAGAGACGAATGCAGAAAAAATAAACTTCATTTACAGTACGCGTATCGTGTCCTCCTCAATTCCTACTCAATTTAAAGTAGAATTGTTGACTCGGTAATGAAATGTAATTGATTGTGTGAACACTGAAAAACTGTTTTGTTCGCTCTTGCATCTGACTTGGGTCAAAACTTCTCCTAACACGTGTTCAACCTTTCTCCAACACACTGCAAGGACAATATATGTTCGGTGAGAATTCAAGGATGTGCTCTAAACATCACGCTGCACGTTAAATAGTATGTATAAATATTGTCACCAAATGTGTCCGTTCACAGTATTCACTCACTCACCGTATATACCGCTTAATAGTGTTTCCAGGGTCACGGGGGGCCTGGAGTCTATCCCAGGCGGGGCACACCCTGGACATGGTGCCAATTCATCGCAGGGCGCCATCAGCTTTCTTAATACGGGCCTGAATATTCTGACTAAGGATAATGTATTTGCTCTGTAGCTGTTTTAAAGCAGCGCTTTACGTTTGAAATTACGTTTTGATATTTTGCTTGTATGAGGGGAACTATGGTGGTATTTTTGTACAAAAAACGTTAGCAAAAACTCCGCGAGCTCTCCGCGTTAACTGTCACAGCCAATCAGAAGCTGGAAGCGGAAACATTCTAATCTTGTTTCTGATTGGCTGATCAGCAGCTGGAGGTGGAGATATTCTAATTCCTGCTTTATTATTGGCGCATTTAAACAAGCACGCGAGTGAGGGCGGGACGAAGCGAAATCACTTCGGTATCAGACACAGATGTAACGTGATATGAACCAGCCAATCGGAAACAGGCGTCCTTCAAATGTTTAGCGCGTGCAGAAGTGGTCTGCAGCCGGTAAACGGTTTCGGTGTAAATTCAGAGGAGTGAAGACACGTTGGTGAGCTACAGGTGAGGAGGAAAGCAGTCTCTGAGGGACAGAGGAGAAGATTCTGAAATGTCATCGTGTTTCAGTGGGAGAAAAAATACCTGCAAGCTTAAGAGACAATGAGGGTCAGAGATGTTTTATTGTCAGTTTAATTCTTATTGTTGTTGCTGTAAACGAAGGACATTTATTAGTCATTTATCAATACTGCCATGTTATTAACCTCTCAATAACAGCTGCTTTTACTCTCCAAAATGTAAACTTCCACAAATATTGTGTATTTGTACTTTTAAACGACTCAATCCATTCAGTAAATTAATGTCAATACTTATATAAGACTGTATATTTAGCAAAAATCTGTAAAATAACGATGTTTTACTGCTAGTGCTGTTGCTTTAATGAAATGTTTAATCGTATAAATCTGAGAAGAATCTGTAAAATAACAGTTTTTATCCGCTAGACATATCGTGCTCTTGCTTTATTGAAGGTCCTTAATCATATAAATTTAGGAAAAATCTGTAAAATAACGTTTTTTCTCTGTCAAAGATTAAATAACAATTTTTGTAAATTTAATGTTTTTTTGCACATAATATGAACTAGAGTATTTTACCTTAATTTTTACGGTTTTTGTTTGGCAGCCATTGCTGCCAGTCATTTGACCGTTTGTTTACGATTTTTTTTTTTTTTTACAGTGTATGTTTTAAATGGCTAGACAACAGAGAGATTGAAGGGTGGGGGCGGGGTAGGGGCGGGGTCTTTATGATCCTACAGGTGGTGTCCTTTAAATGACTTACACATTGGCAGACTGTTCATCATGTGTGTTTGGAGCAAATAGTTTTTAATAAGTTTCTATTATCTTAGTTAATATTCAAAGTTTTTGGAACTGTAATGATACCAGGGGGAAAAAAACTATTTGGGATATTTTAAAATCAGGATACCTGCCTAAAAATAAAAAAAAATAAAAAAAATAAAAATAAAATAAAAAACCCATTCAAATCAATCCAACACATCGCTATCGTGATCATATCGTATTGAGAGATCCCTGGTGATTCCCGTCCCTATTAAACACACCGGTGTGAGACAGCACAGATAGTGAGACAGAAGGCAAGTAGGAAGAAAAAAATAGGTCAGGAACTGATGTGTTTAATAACAGAATTTTATCTGTGCTGATGTTCTGTTTAAACAATGTTTTGATTTCACAAAATGTTAGTTTAACATTAAATCTTAACCTGATAAAAGAGCTGTAAGTATTATTATATTCATTATATCACTGTACTTGAATCTGTTATAAAGAACAGCCGGAGTTTGATAAAAATCAGTAATATTTCATGATTGGAATTTCTCAACATACACTGTTATCTGTTCCCTGGTCATGTGGTCATGTGTATAGCAAAATCCGTGGGGGTAAATTGAGCCAGAGATTTCTCATTATTTGGCTTGGCAGCATGGTTCTCAGACAAAATGGCAGATTGCAGATGATGTGAAAGCAAGAGCTCTATAGCAGTAGCACTGACAGTAGTGCTGACTGCAAGGCGAATTTACAGGCGTACATTTATGTGCTTTTTTTCCTAATATGTTAGGATTTCGTGCTTTTAGGTTTCTTTGTAACATTGAAAACTGGTGAAGAAATGAATGTTTTTTGCTGATATAAAACAACCTATGTGGTGAACGTGCCACAGAATAACTACCTGGAAAAGTTGCAAGGTGTGTCGATTTTTATTTATTAAAAATAACAAAAATGGCACATTGCTATAGTGTGAGAAAAATAAAACACTTCTAGGATGTGCTGTACTGTTAGTCCCAGACTTATGAACGTGCTCCTGCAAAGGAACTTAAGTCCATAAGTCTGATTTGTTCTTAAGTCCGACAAAGTGAGTCTTATATGCCTTCGACACAATACAACGTAAAGCACACCAATCTGTCTGTCCCCTTTCCCCACACTGCCATCGTGTGGCCAAAAACTCTAATCGTTCCCAAGGAAATGAATTTCACATGAATGTAACGGTGTAATCTCTGCACCTTTAAATCACGAGGGGAATCCCGGACACTATTATGTCTCAGAGCTGTTTTCCACTGTATTGGACTGTGAACTCTGTTTTGTTTAGGATATTGCGAAATTGGGATTATTCACCATCAGAACAACTTCACAGGACAGACATTTTCTATCATCGTGCTTCGAAAGTCACACACGCAGACACACACGCAGACACACACGCAGACACACACGCAGACACACACGCAGACACACACGCAGACACACACCTGGTGCACTCACCTGGTGCACTCACCTGGTGCACTCACCTGGTGCACTCACCTGGTGCACTCACCTGGTGCACTGCAGTGTTCTGCTTTTTGAATAATACACACAAGCGACTTCCGTTAAATGGACTGGAAGTAGAACCACGTCCGTTCGCATCTCTGGAAATTCCTAAATCGAATGTTCCCTAGTCGGGGACTACCTGCATTTAAAAATACACATCTTCGGTTATTAAGTGCTGATCACTTTGGACTGCATCACATTACCAGAAAAAAATTATCCAGCTACCAAAAACAAACTGCATCCTAATGTCTAGGTTAAAGACAATCGCACTGATGTTTTGTGCTCAATTTCTCTCTGCAAAGTTGTAACAACTCACTACTTCAGATGAATCCACACTGAACCAATTGTGGGAGACTATTTCAACCCTACACACACACACTATCTGGATCACACTGTACCACAGTCAGCCAAAAAATATTGCTGCTAGCTGAGGCTGCACTGAGAAAAAGGTTGACAGGCAGAAACATGAAAAGAGACATCTGAAGGCAGGATTTCTATACGCAGCTCATGTGAGAGACAGGAGAAGGGAACACACCGTCTATACTAAGTGACAGTACTCACACACACACGCTCTAAAGAACAGCTGAAAAGTACGAGTGTGAGAGTTTTTAAAAAAAGTATGAAACCCCACGAAGACTACTTTTGGGGATGGGGGTAAAAAAACAAAACAAACAAACAACAGTCTATAAATTAAATTCGAAATAATTATAATATCCCATCATTGGCTTTACAAAACGTTTTAATGATGCATTTGCATTCGTTTGAAACGGTGCATTATTCTTCATTATGTAGTATTTTCAAAATTGAGACGACAGGCAGACCGCAAAAACACTTCCTCTTCCTCTGAAAATATACAGAATCAGAAATTAGTAACCTCTGTAAAGCATGGTGCTGATGCCTCTGCCCTTTCTACACACACACACACACACACACACACACACACACACACACACACACACACACACACACACACACATTTAAATAAAAGCCTTCTCACTAACGCACTAACGGTCTCGGAACCTTTGGCACCATCGTATGTCAACAACGGGAAAGTCAGACTGGCTGCACCTCAATTAAAAAAAAAAAAAAAAAAAAACGTGTCAGTGTCAATTTCTGCATTAATGCTGCACAAGCACTTTCCAGCATCACTCCATGCATACAGTATTTTATGCTTTATTAATTCCTGTTGAGTAATACGTGAGTAATGAGAGACTCAGCTGATGTTTCTGGGTCACTGCAGCTCCAAGCTCCTTTTACAGCCCAGCTGTTAGAGCTTGTGTGTGCATTTAGCTGTTGACTATATTTTACTAATATGTTAAATAATAAGACTAAACACAGGCAAACGGTATGGTGATGAGACTCTTACCGCAGTACAGCATTTGAATGGTGCAAACATTTTAGAGCGGGCTGTAAATTATGATCCCGGCCGAGATGGCTCGGAGCCCACTGTAGTCGCGCCTGTGAACGTTCAGCAAGTGGACTGCCTGATCCTTGAAAATCAGCAGGTACCTTGTCACAAACTTGTCAAAGAGATGTATCAGTTTGTGGGAACTGTACACACAATTATTCACCAACACCACTTGTATGTTACAGGAACTCGGATGGGAGTTATTGCCTCATCCCCTCGTACAGTCCTGACCTCGTTCCAAGTCATTAAACACATGTCTGGGCCATTAAAGGAGTTCCTGGGAGGCCGGCGTTTCAGACGTGAATCATGCAGTCTGATCATGGTCTGGCATACTGAGATATGGAATAGGTGCATCAGTGTAGCGTAGTGTAGTGGGGATTGTATTTAGCCTTTAAGGGGAGTTTTTACTCTCATAATTGTTATTCTGAGCAATCAAAAGCGACTGAAAAATTATGAGAACTCTTAGTGCAAATCAGTCATACTCCCAAACATTAGCTGAATATACACTCACCGTCCCTCATACTGTACTTTTTAAATTTCTTTTTTTGCACCATTCTGTGACACGGTTGTGTCTAGCGGTTTCTAAAATACTCACCGACACAGTGAACCAAGCCACGATTAAGGTCAAAGATCACACATTTCCTTCACACTGATGTAAGATGTGAAGTTCCTGACCTCAGCCTGATTATATGCATCGCCACATGATCGGTTCATCATTATTCTCTTCCTAAAGTTCAAAGTGCACAGATTTACCCTGTCAGCATATGTGTACGAGTTTCACTATTATTTCTTTCCTCAATCGTATTCAGTAAAAATGATTATATACAACTCTAGAAAACAGCACTACACACATACACATGGGTAAAAGCGCTTCCTCAGCAGCGTGCCAAGATGACGGCCTCCATGTGTTTTTATGTCTCATCCTCCTCTGATTTTCTCTCCGTAACTTCACGACTACTCTGGCCTTCAGCACTCGGAGACCTATAAATTAATTACAGACATTAGTGGGGCTGATAAACAGATAAACAAGTGTGTGTTTATGCTCCATGCAGACTATAAATGAGGTTCAACTAGTGCGCTGATGATTAATTTAGTGCTCACTGAGCCTTTCATCCTATGCGTACGCACAGATGGAAAATAGCTTTTAAAACCTTGCCAGTACACAGTCTGAGGGAAAGCAGCGTGGCAGATGCCAAAGTGTCGCGTCTCGTCTATGAGCGAAATGCAAGCGCTTGCTTTCTATTTTATTTTATTTTTTCCAAATGAATTAAGCAGGCTCTAATTAGACAAGCTGAACTGTGGATCATTTAGCTCTACGGGACAAATAAAGTGGTAAATGATGGCACCCTTGAGGTTTGCTTCCATAAACAGCCTTGTTTGGATCTGAGCTTCAGACGCGTACTTGGTTAGTCTGTGCCGTGAGCAAAGCACCTCTCGTTTCCCACCTTCATCAGCATCTCTCTCTCTCCATAATAGCAGTCACACTTTGCCCTCTCATTCTGCCATAGTGAATAATTCAGGACGCAGCTCAGCTCCACGTCCCCCCCCCCCTCAGATGCGTACTGTATATTTTCACGCAGCGGGAGAAAAATTCCTGATGCTGGAAAATGGCTTCCTACTCAACATAAAATGAACCAGGACGCTCACAAAAGGACCCATGAGAGAGTGGGAGCCTTCGCTGGTAAATGAAAATAACCTGACTAAGCTAAAATGAAAACTAAAAATTGTGTTAGAATCTTTTTTTTTTTTCCTTAGAAAAAATTACTTTGAGCATTCAACCATCATTACAAACCCTCCATGTCAGTGGAAGAAAAACATTATACAAACAAGATAATGCTCAAACAAAGCTCAGGAACAGATGACAGATAAGGGAGACAAACAAAACCATGAACCAAAGACAGATAGAGTCAGGATGCTTTGCTGGCACGATCCCATTTACATTTACACTTAATTACTAATATTTAAAGATAAAAGCCTTCCATGTTCTGCATCCTCATAAATAAATAAATAAATAAATAAATAAATAGTGTGTAATTTTCAGAAGATAAATCCACCCTCGTACATTAGTGCTTTTTATTACAGTTATCTCCTAAAATAGTATAAGTATCGATTTGGAATTGTTTACATTTTGACCGATAAAACTATCAATAAAAATAAAAGTAAACTAAGTTCTGTCTATATGATTGTCAGAACTCGCTCTATCAATGATATCTAGGGCTGTAGCTATCGAATATTTTAATAATCGAGTATTCTATCAAAAATTTTATAGATAAAGAGTATCTGATAAAATGCACTTTTTCTTAATTAAACTTATTTTTTTATTTAAAAATTCTACATAGTAAATGTAAAATATATAAGAGAAACAAAGATGAATTGGTTTTGTTTTTAGAAAAATCCACTTTTATTTTTTAAATGCATACAGCATTTTGTCAAAAATAAACATCATTATTCACAATACAAGGAATAGCTTAAAGTTGACTGAGATGAATTAAGTGCATTACAGTGCAATACGTGCGCCAAGTATGAAATCAAAATCAGTGGCGGCCGGTCAATTTGGGGCGCAGGGGCGCCGCCCCCCTTAAAGTTAGGCAAAGAATGCTACTTTAACTTGTAATTATTTACATGATAATTATTTATTTTAATAATGAAATAAAGTCATTTAGTCACAATATTCTGCTGTATTTCTTAAAATAATTTATTTGCAATAAAAAAAAAAGTCTAAACTGTATTACGTTCATTGTTCATTCATGTTCGTGTACGCGGGGCGACGAACAAACGAGTGTCTGTGTAGGCACATCAATTTTTGAAAAGCATGTCACTTGAAGCTGATCTCTGATTGGATCTTTTCAAATCATCCTTGGGGCGCCCCGAACCCGCCCACTTTTTTGTTCTTCTCTCAATATTGTTTTTAAATGTTGGGATTGGACCATTCTCAACGAGTCTTTTCCAGCACTTCTTATGGCAAGCGGAGCTGCTGACTGGATATTTTATACTAGTAGTAATGATGCTTAATCACCTGATAAATGGCTATTTACAGGCGAGTATTAAAAGTTTAATTTTTATTTTGTTTGCGCTCCGCCCCCCGAGCATTCATGTGCCAGATTGAGGAAGAGACAGAAACGACGGTAATGCACCTTAAGAAACAGAAACTCAGCAAAAAATAAAAAAAATTAAAAAATGGAAAGTAGACTATTAAAACTGAACCTTCAAAGATGATTGGCCAGATCAAAGCATGTTTATTCTAAAACCAAAAAATTATTTTTATGTCTCATATGTTCCGAGATTACAAGCAGTAATCTGAATCACCACTACTGTATGAGACAAACCATTGGGCATTAAAGCAAACACAGCAGTCTGGAGTGAGGGCGAGTAAAATACCTGAACTGAGTGTTCAGTGTTGCGCACTAAAATGCCCCCGCGGTACAGATTACACCTCTACATCATCACTACAAAAATTTCTATTACAACATCATTTTATCGCACAAAACTGGCTGGACAGAATTTTATGAAACTTTTGCAGCACTTGGACATCTGCCTGAAGTTTAACCTGAACCATAAGTGGAACAGAAATGTTGGGTAATGTTAATGTCAATGTTATGAACAGTTCTGTTTCCTTAAAATACTACTAATAAGCTCCATGTAAATAAACACCGGTACCAATAGATATTCATTAGAAAAGCTAAACTGAATATTTGTGCTAGGATTTGTTTATATTTTCACTCCTCAAATAACAGCACTGAAGTGAATTTTAACACGCTGGCGTCATTTTAAGACAAAAATTCATCTTTATCTGTGATTCACTCTCCGATCACTGAACAGGGAGTGTATTTGGCTGATGATGAAAGTGTAAACAAGGCGTTAGATACTCAATCAAATTTTATTTCTTTGTACAGTATTAACAAGTTAAGCAGAAAGACAGGCAGACATGTACATGGGCTTCAACCTGAAATAATAATAATATCACTGATTACATTAAAGCTGATCAGCTTATTTTTAGCTTTAACCTTTTAAATATTCCTACAAACTCTTTTCCCATTAATGACCAGTACCAACGCTAATTCTCAAATCATACGAGCTTAAATAATTAGATAAGTATGATTGGCCAGTTATGTTATGATGCATAGAAACATTCAGCACATAATACTGCTATCTTCGCTACCTCCTTGTGCTATTTAGGAAAAGGTTGCCCGGGTAGGCAGCATTTTATGTTCCCGAAATAAAGACTGTTCCAGCAAAAGGACAGCTGCCTCCCTGATCTCCTAATTTTAGAGAAATCTGAAGGCTGTGACATGCATATCGTTCATCGTGGAGGTAATGTCATAATTCGATACACTGGACAAAATATCTGAATGCCTTAAAAAAAATAAAAAAATTAATAAAAACATGGATGGGCGACAAACTTGTTTTAGTACATTAATATAGTCGCGGAATAACGTCATAAACTCAGAGACAAAGTCAGGTGGAAGTGAAATATCAGTGAAGCACAGGCTTGAGTGTAATTAGAGTTGTACAGGATGTTAATTGCTCGGTTGCGAGTGACTGCGTTTGAGTTATGATGCAGATCGGTTTAGGAGAGGAAGGGATCAAGGCAGGACACACGGAGCTCAAATCCAACTCAAGCCTCTGGCATTTACTGTGTAAGACTACAAGCACTCGGCCAAATCTCAGTCCCCTTGGAGCTGTGCAAGTGCACACACACACACACACACACACACACACACACACACACACACACACACACACACACACACACACACCAATCCGCCCTAACACTACTGCCAATATCGATAGGACTCACCAGGAAGCATCTGATACGACATCAGGACAAGTGCTGATTCGACTTGTATTGTGATTCTGTAAGTATCATATGTTTATAAATATCTATATTTATTTGTATATTCATTCTATAGCACATACTGTAGATACATATAAATTCTACGAGGTGGTAGCAAAAAGTTTCGAGTTTTGTAGCCCGCCAGCAGATGGCAGCACAAGGCTGCACACACAGTCACAGGGAGCACCGACCTTCATAAGTCAGCGTGCCAAAAGACGTCATCCTGTGCACATTGGGTGCTGGTGCTATTCTGACCATGTGCGTTACCACGTCTGCTGTTTCATGATTCGGCAAGTTTATTTACACACACACACACACACACACACACACACACACATACACACACACATATATATATATATATTTTTTTTTTTTTTTTGAGAGAGAGAGGTGATGAGATGCTGGAGTGATCATAGCAGGCAAAAGGGAAGATAAAGAAGTAGCACAAGGAGGGTGTAAGTGTGTGAGTAAGTCGAAGAGCGCGTGTGTGGACAGAGATAGATGAAGAGACACAGATTAACAAAGACAAAGGTAATGGAGTGAAGAGACTAGGCAGAGCGTAGGAATCTGCTTATGTATATGAAAAAATAAAAACACAGCAAAATAAAGAGAAAGACACAGACATACAGACCTCTTCATGCGTCAAGCTGGTAATTCTTGTGTAAGATTAGGAACAGTTTGTAACTTTTGTATTGTAGAACTGCGGGCAAAAACAGTTCCGTTCCACCGCTACGGTGCTGCTTGTGTGGAATCGAGAACCGAGGATGTCAGGGTTTTGGGCTGCGTTCAGATTTGGCTTCCAAAAGTTACGTCAGTCTTTACACAGGGAATGTAACGTGTATTTAGAGACGGGGCCATGCAGCTGCCTAAATTGATTTTGTTTGGCTGCATTATTCAGATTCTGCAAGCGGTTGGAGTGCAGGCAATCTTAAAGATGGCAAGTAGGTTAAAATAAACATTGAGTAGGTCTCCGGTTTGTAGCCAAGATATGAATAGACACAACTGCAATTATCATCATTATGCATTAATCACTGTAAATTTGGCTTAGTTTAACAAAACGGCTTCCCAACCCATTACCTAGAAACATTTGTTTCACCACATCCTGTTTTTCTTTTTTAAATATAGTGAATATTTATATCAAGTTTAATTGAGGTTATGAAAATCTTGTGTATGTTTTTAAAAATTGCAATAAAATGTTATTTTTTTTAGTGCAAAATTAATTTTCAATGTTAATTTACCAAATTAATAAAACTAATCCCTGCCATTTTGTTAATATGGTGCGAACTCAAGTGGAAAGAAAACGAGCGCTGTGAAGAAGAAGCTGACCAAACACTCATTTGCAACTCTTACATGAGCTTTATTCACTAAAAGTCTGATGGAGAGCATTCATCTCCTTGATTTCAATTCAAACAGCAAATTATGTCACTTAAGTGAATGCAATGTAATAATCCGAAGGAGAGAAAAACTGAATATGAATTTTAAAAAATCACAATACTCATGTCACAATTAAATCAGTACAGAGCAGTTATCATTTAAACTGTATTTAAGTAGCTGGTTTAGTGATGAGAGTTTTCATTGTTTTCTCTCATGAGTACATAAAGGGACAGTTAATTCACAAATCAGCAAGAACATTCCGCACATTTTTTTCCACTCGGTCCCGAGCGACATGCGGGGTCAGTGGGACAGGACACTGCTCAGTAGTGAACGGAGCGTGAGGGTGAAAGCCACTGGAGAACACTTGGCTGTTTTCAGACATAATTGGATTCTTTATTCAGGTCATGCTTTTAATGGGAAATGAAGATGGAGATATCAGGCCTGTGATTCAGCTCCCACTTCTTGCTGACCCAGGAAAGTATCTGTTATTCCAGCAGTGCAGGCTGTTTCAACTCCTACACAAAGAAATAAATGAGGACACCACCAACAAGACTGAGAGACACAAAGACAGAATGATCTCTTGAGGTGTAAAGGCCTCCTACTCACGGATCTTTAGCGCAGAGTTCACATGACAGCAGATTGCATATTCGCATCTTGACACTGAATGGCGGCATATCCCATTTCCACATGCAAGATGGTTGTGCCCTATCCCACAGATAACATAATGTGAGGGCTGAGGGTTAACACAAGCTGCTGGTCACAGGTCACAGCTGCGCTTCACAGATCTGTGCCATTTCATATTTAGGGTTCAAATAAGAGACTGAACAAATAACTATGAACCTCACTTGTCTGAATGAGGCCACACCTCCTTCCCTCAGTCAGAGGCCACACCTCCTTCCCTCAGTCAGAGGCCACACCTCCTTCCCTCAGCCAGAGGCCACACCTCCTTCCCTCAGCCAGAGGCCACACCTCCTTCCCTCAGCCAGAGGCCACACCTCCTTCCCTCAGCCAGAGGCCACACCTCCTTCCCTCAGCCAGAGGCCACACCTCCTTCCCTCAGCCAGATGTACAGAGGCCACATCTCCTTCCCTTAGTCAGGTGCACAGAGGCCACACTTACTTCCCTCAGCCAGATGTACAGAGGCCACATCTCCTTCCCTTAGTCAGGTGCACAGAGGCCACACTTCCTTCCCTCAGTCAGAAATCACACCTCCTTCCCTCAGTCAGATGCACAGCAGACATTCCCCTTCACTGGTACTGAGGCCACACCTCCTTGACTGGTACTGAGGCTCAGAGGCCACACCTCCTCCACTGTTACAGATGCACAGATGCCTTTACCCAAAAAGCCGAGAGGTGTAACCAGTGTCTCAGTGTTGAAAATTCTCTCACTGTCCTACGGCTGATGAAGCTCGCTTTAAATGCACACTTCTTCCACTAAGCCATCACTACTGTGTGATCGCATTACACTGAGTGCAGATTTAACCGTAAAGCAGTGAAGTGTTTTAGCCAACGTGTTCCTCCCTCCCACAGATGGAGGCTCTGATGAAGCAGGATTTGGATTAGTCCATGTCTTTACAACAGATTTCGTGAGGCCATTTTATCTGTGAGCAACGAGTGTCTCAGAACATTTGGTGGAGATCCTGCTGCTGCAGTCCTGACCTCCATCTTACTTAGACTGCTCATTTTCTCTCTCTCTCTCACACACACACACACACACACACACACACACACACACACACACACACACACACACACACACACACACACACACAGTTTCCACTTGAACGTGTAATTACCACAGGTGGGGATTCTGACATACATCCTTGTCCAGAGAACAAAACCTCCATAAAACACACAAATGATGGATGACAAAGAGCAGTTGTTGACATCTGTCAAAAGTCTTAACAAAGCTGAAGCACACTACACTGCTGCTACAGTACATAAGCCTTTCCTTATTTCTTCTCCTCTATTTTTAGCAGGTTTGAACAATTTCTCAGTTCTGGGGAAAATGTGTATGAAATCCTGCCTACAGCTGCCTCATGTAAGCTCCACACGGAGTAGACACACACCAGGTTATGATCTGCTAAAGCAGTTTCAGATGTATTTCTTCCACTGCATGTCACCACCATGAGACCAAGTGCCTGGTTTGCCCAATATGTATGTATGTGTATGTGTGTGTGTGTGTGTGTGTGTGTGTGTGTGTGTGTGTGTGTGTGTGTGTGTGTGTGTGTGAGAGAGAGAGTGATATAAAGAGGTTGCCCTCTCAGTGTGCATTTCATTAGAATTTAAGCTATAATTAGATTGTCATGCTGCTCTGTCCCTGATGTGGGCTTCCTGTAATCAGTGTGAAACTGGTGTGTGTGTGCGCGTGTGTGTGTGTGTCTGTCTGTCTCTCTCTCTCTGGTACCATTATGCATTTTTAACCCTGGCAGTGCTTGAAAGAGCAGTGTTTCATGTTTAGTAGTCATGTGTAAATTTTATGTCTCAATAATCTTCCAGGATTTCGTAATAGTTTATGACATTATCACAACACTTTATTATTTCCCAGAACAGCATTTCCCTCATAAATAAACCACAGCAACACTGTATGCGGGATTCACCATCATCATGTGCCATCACTTCCCGGGTGCAGTGCATGTGACATTTGTTAACTCACAGCGGCTCACTCAACAAATTGCTTCTCTATATACACATTTTTATTATTATTTTTTTAATCATGGTCTGTGTTCACACGCAAAAACCTCTATTAAAAAATATAATAAAAAATCTGAGTCATTGTTGAATTGATATGATTGTCGTTCATTGTGATTTAATTCAACTGCACTAAAATATATTGGCCCATATATATATTTTTTATATATTCTTAATAAAAGTTGAACTCTGTGTAACTTGTATTGTTGATCATATAAATGCCATTATATTTTTGTTCGCAACTCAATACTCCAGTCCAGTAGGTGGCAGTAATGCATCAACTGCACGCAAACTCAAAAGAAGCAGCAGCGAAAAATCCAAGCGGATTTAATTTCCTGCAACGTCTATGGTATATTTTTAGGAAACATGTCAAATGTGTGACCATTTAACGTTTAAAAAAGTTTCAGCAAAATAATTTAAAAATGTACAAATCAATTCTAAATAAAAAAAAAAGCAACTAAGAACTCTCAACAATTCAATTAACTCAATTTACCAAAAAAATCATTTAAATTGCAAAGCTCTATCTATTTAATCAGAATTTCTGACGTGTTTATTACAGTTTCTATTGCATAAATCTGAACCAATATATGACCAATAATGTGCAGTTTAGTGCCATCACCTCGTTTCATTAAGGTCAAAGGTTTGCATGTCACCTTCATGGAGGTGTGTGTTCATGGAGATTGCATGCCATATCTCCCCGCCGCCTTGTGTTATGGGTTTCCTCACACAGTGCAATGACATGACAGGCTGATGAATGTCAAATATCAAATCGATACAATTTGTGGACACTGCAATATCTGATTTAATTTAACAAGACTAAAATGTAAAATGTATTGTCCATTTTGGCTCAGCAGATATATTTCTTATATATTTCAAAGTGTTAAAAACTCCTTAAAAAAAAAAATTATATATATATATAATGTTGAACTGCTGTGTAAATGGTGTTGTTGATTGTATTAATATAATTACTCATACACAGTCCAGTAGGTGGCAGTAATGTAGCAACTGCATGCAAACTCAAAAGAAGAACAAGCAGCAATACTCTCTCAAAGCATGAGTATTGGCAAAAAAAATAAATCAAGCGGATTAAATTTTCTGCAACCGCTATGATATCCACATTGCGTGCGTTAGTGTGTCTTCAGTAACTTAGCTATACAGCAATGACCAATGGAATTAAATAAAACAGGTGATGAGGGCATGGATGGCTGGGATATGTCACTTGCTTACAATAAGCATCTGTACTAATATTTTCTTGCTGGTACAACAGCTAAGGATCTGGGTAATCATTTTGGATAATAAGAAACATGAGAAGAGACTGCTTGAGGAATAACACATGTGCCGACCAATGTGCTGCCACTTGTGTATGGTCTATCAGTCCAGCGTGCGGTGGTAGAAACATCTCGTCGTGTGTGGCGTGCGTAATTACATGAACATATCATGTACACCAAAGTTACTCAAGCGCTCCCGGAAAACACTGTGGTCTGTATGCAGTAAATGGAGCTGCCCATGTGGTTTCTGACATGACCACAGTGCTATTAGTGTTTCTCTTTAAATGTGGTAGCTACAATGAGATTCAGTTTCATTTTATCAAATTGATATTGAATTCATTTTGTTTTGGTATTTTTTTTTTCTTTTTTGGTGGGCAGAGTCTCATTCAGCCATGCTCGTTTGAACCTCAGTGTGTGTTCGCGGGTTATGTGAGTGTTATTAGTGGCATTTTCATTTCCTTACAACCGCTCGAAGTAAAAAAGGGAAGTAAAAAAAAAAAAAAAAAAAGAAAAATGAAGAGCGCACACAGAAAATGTTCGTGAGAAGATACAAACGTTATTATTTCTCATTACACTAAACATATAAATGATCACACAGGACGTCGGACATGGAACATCTGCTCATTATGGTTTTAATAGAACTCTGATGAATGGATGCATGGGATTGGTAATTGCACAGCAGTCTGATATTGCGACTGCGTTGAGATGAGGTGCACATCCGTCCCATCAACCTGCTCTCAATTTGAGACCCACGTCCCTTTCCTGTTCTCGATTCATTCGTCATCACTCTCCTTTCTGCTAAGTGTTTTGATGCAGGTAAATCCACGACGACGCTCGTACCCAACATCACACGCACACACAAACATGCATGCACACATGCGCGCGCACACGCGCACACACACACACACACACAGTGTGCCTGCTTTGTTCTATTTTCTGCTTATACATACAGAGTGTGGCATCTCTGAAGTATGGAGCTGCATCATGCAAAGAAAAAAATATATATAAAAACCAAAAGACAATAAGAATTTAAAGAAAATCATAAAATCAGATTAGAGATAGAGAGCAGGGTTTAATTTACAACCCTGTGCGAGACGATTCAATAACAAAGAAACAGTGGCAACAATAGAGACACAAAGAGGATGAAGCTTCAGGTTTAGATCTTGGCTTTGAAAGTTGCACTTTATTTCTTTTTTTTTTTTTTTTTGACAGATTAAATAAGCTATTGTAGCTATATTGTATATTGAGACAAGTGAGAAATCATAGTCTTTAAAACACACACACACACACACACACACAGAAATGGTGGATCATGCAGGATGATGATGCTTCTGTGAGCAGGAAGCTATTTGTGAAATAATACATCAGAAAGGCCACAGTGTGTTGACTGGGTTAAAGAGATAGATGATAATGCACTGGGCTTCATAAAGAAGGAGGTTGATCCAGGTGTTTACTCACGTATGAGCACAGCTGGCGATGCTGACGGGTTTGTGATAGACCTCCAGACAGATGGGGCAGGAAAACTGGCTCTCCAGGCTCTCTCCATGCTGCAGCTGGGGCTGGGGATGAGGCTGTCTGAGCTGGGCAGCTGAAACTAAACTGCGGAACATCGCCATCATGAACGCTGGATGCCTCCTCTCTTCCTCAAAACGAGCGGCTGCTTCTTTTTCTTCCTCTTCAGTGTCTCTCACCTGTACAGCTCTAAACCGAGCTTACCAAAGAACACATTCAGACACAACATGAACCCCATATACACATACTCTTTCTCTCTCTCTCACACACACATACACACTCACACACTCTCTCTCACACACGCTTCTGTAGCAAAGAAGTAAACATTACAACCAAGCGCAGCTCGAGCCAAAACCGTTAAAGAGCGTCTTTTAGGTGAAGTGGTGCATGGGTGTTGTAGTTTTGTCTCTTATTCAACTCGGCAGTCTGCCGTCTTGAAGCACTACACTCCCCATAATGCTTTGCGGCATCTTTTTCTCAAACAATAGACGCACTCGCATGCAAGCAACATATTAACTTTTGACCGCAATTCCTGACTGATTAAAAGGCTATTCAGAAACAACAACGTTTCGGGTCGCTAACTGACCAAATAAAAAAAGCAAAAACGAAAAAAAAAAGCAGCAGGACAGCATAACGGCAATATTCTGCGTCAGTAATAAGCGACGGGAGGGAGAGCATCTGTACCACGTCATCAGAGAGCGACGTTTTAGTCAGCGAATGATAACAGCATGGGTGGAACTTTTGTGCCGGTGTTATTGTTTTATTAGTTATTTTAGATATTTTGTTTTAGGATATTTTAGATTAAAGTGTATACTTTGGGGTATAAAAGCAAGGTGTAATTATGTGTCAGGTTGTCGAAGAGTATGACAGCGTCCTAGAGCAGAAATCTCAGCCTGCGTGAGTTTGTTATGTGTTTGAGATTATAAAACCATGTAGATTATGAAAGTTGATTCAGATAACTTTAATTATTTAATCATGTATGGTCTGTTGTCACTTTGGTTATTTTTCAGGGTATCAAAGAAGTGCATGAAGTGCAAAGAGGGCACTGCAGTGGTCATCATTCGTGTAGGAGATGCCTTCTGTAGGTAAATAGCACCAAAATCTACCAGATAAGCTCTTATTACAACAAATGATCATCCTCAGGGGCAGGAGATTGATTTTCCTTTTCATCCTGGTCACAATCTAATGCAAGACATGCTGTTATGCACTTAAATGCCCCAAGCCAAGGATTGTCCCTCTACAATATAATTTTACATCTTCATTCATCATCATTCATTCACTTTATATCGCTTCTCCTGTACCAGGGCACGTGGGCCTGGAGCCCTGAACAGGGGGCCAATCCATCGCATGGCACACTCAGAGCATTAGCATGTATATTGTTTATAATAAAGTTAGTTTTATGTATTTTTTTTCTCTTAAATTAGTTAATATACAGTACAGACCAAAAGTTTGGACACCCCTTCTCATTCAAAGAGGTTGAATTTGTATTATGGCAAGGAAAAAGCAGCTAAGTAAAGAAAAACGAGTGGCCATCATTACTTTAAGAAATGAAGGTCAGTCAGTCAGAAAAATTGGGAAAACTTTGAAAGTGTCCCCAAGTGCAGTCACAAAAACCATCAAGCGCTACAAAGAAACTGGCTCACATGCGGACCGGCCCAGGAAAGGAAGACCAAGAGTCGCCTCTGCTGCGGAGGATAAGTTCATCCCAGTCACCAGCCTCAGAAATCGCAGGTTAACAGCAGCTCAGATCAGAGAGCAGGTCAATGCCACACAGAGTTCTAGCAGCAGACACGTCTCTAGAACAACTGTTAAGAGGACACTGTGTGAATCAGGCCTTCATGGTAGAAGATCTGCTAGGAAACCACTGCTAAGGACAACAAGCAGAAGAGACGCGTTTGGGCTAAAGAACACAATAAAGAACACAAGAAAGAAAACGCTTTGAATGAGAAGGTGTGTCCAAACTTTTGGTCTGTACTGTATAAAGATGTTAATACAATGATTAACATATTTATTTATAAAACGTAATGTTGTTGTATTACATGACAAACCACCGCAAAATACAGTATGCCCAAAAAGAAATATTGAATTACTGTATATGGCAAATTTGTTAGTTTTTTTTTTTTTTGTCTTGATGGCTGTCACATGACTAGGGTTCATTATAACAGGAAGTTGCCACTGTTGAGCCCTTGAGCAAGACCCTTAACCCCATCTGCTCCAGGGGTGCTGTATCCCGGCTGACCCTGCGCTCTGACCCCAGCTTCCTAACTGGGATATGCGACAAATAATTTCACTGTGCTGTGAGATAAATGTCAGAAATAATTGAACCTTAATCTTAAAGAGATATGTATTTATTTTATAATAGAGATTATGTAGGGGGAAGTCTGGGGAATTTTAGCGCATAACACCAGAATATCTCTTAGAAAATGAGCTTCCTCTAATAAAACTCAGAGCATTTTAGCTATTATTTGCTTTGCTGTTTTTCTTTTTTAAATAGTCTTATATAGGGATCAGGATTGTGCAGTATAGAGTGACGCATAATTTTTTTTTTTCAGCACAAAATTGCCAATATAGTAAACTGAATTTTAGTTCATTTTAACGAACTTCCACAAACACGACTAAGCGAAAAGTCATCACAAAGGCAAAAAAATAGCACAAATACACACAATCATGTGTTTCCATGGTTGTTTTGTTTTTTTTCGACCAAAAAAAATATGATTATACTCATTTTACGAGTTCTACATTTTCGCAACTCCGTTCACATATTCTGGTAGGTGTAAAATTTATCTTTTATAAAAGTAATGAAAACTTTCGTTCTACCTGATCTATCCGAAAACCCAAACACACAGTTTGAAGTCTGAAGCCTCCTCGTTAACACACACCAGAAAGATAGGCTTCTATATAAACATATATCTATCTATCTATATATATAGATCTATAGATGAATGACGATTTTATATATATAAATAATAAATAAATAATAAATATGTAAATAATAATATCGTCATATATATAATAAAATTGTCATATATATATATTTATATATAAATAAAATCGTCATTCATCTATGGTAAGTCTCCGGCACGTATCCGCGCTGCTCAGGTTTTAAGGGTTTTAAAATGTTTAAGGGTAGTAAACATTGTATGCTTCTGTCTCCTTCATTCCTAATTAGGAGCTGTTTCAATGAGTACTTCATACATAAATTCCGGGCCATGCTGGGGAAGAATCGTGTCATATTCCCTGGAGAGAAGGTGAGCATAGATATAATGCAGGTAATATAATCATCTGTGAATTAGACATGATCTGTTAAACTTTTCTTAGGTGCTGCTGGCTGTTTCTGGAGGACCAGCATCCAGCTGCATGCTCGCACAAGTACAAGAGGTAAGCAGTCACCTACCCGGGAACTTGACATTCACAAGCAGATTTTTATCTCACAATACTTTGATACTTTGGAAAACCAGTTGAATTCACAGGCATGATATGACACGGACATGTCCAATAGGCATTATAACGTGATAGGAATGTCCACACTATGTGCAGGGTTTGAGTCGGGATGCGCCGAAGAAGTTACGATTTATGCCTGGTATTGTCTTCATAGATGGTACGTCCAGTTAAAGTGATGTGAAATTTAATTTCTCTTAGTGTGTTAAAGTCGAATCTTCTTCAGTTACAAATTATTCTGTTTGCTGTAGAGGGAGGTGTGTGTGGTCAGAGTGATGAGCAGAGGGAGAAGACTGTAGTTCAGCTGGAGAGCATCTTCAGAACGACTGGATTCCAGTACCACATCGTCCCGCTGGAACAGGTAACGAGCCTTGGGAAGGACAAAAGCCATTTTAATGTTCACCGTCATCAAGTGCTAATGCAGGAACTGGAATCTTTTTAAATATCTCCATACTCTACATGACTGAGAGTGGATATGTGAGCCACTTTGACTCAACAGACCAAGACCCTCAGCACACGTTCCCGCACTTATTAAACAGAAAATAAGTTAGTTTGACCAGGTCATCATGCAATTGTAAGTGCTCTTGTTGCAATATTTTCCAGGTGACATGGCTATTAGTGCCAGTTCTTTTGAGTATAAATGGTTTTCTTGATGTGAGACCCTAGAACAGAACGGGAGAAAAGCATCTCGGTGAGCACAGCGCATTAAACCTTGAGAACGATTGGGTCCAAAGTGCCGTATTTGGTTCCAGGACAGGAATTGACCCGTCTCCTCTTGATTTCTGCATTGTACTGCAATTTGATAATTGCATGAATGAAGAGAGGCGACATGGTGGTGTAGTGGTTCGCACTGTCGCCCTGCACTTCCAGGGTCCGGGTTCGATTCCCGTCTCTGTGTGCATGGAGTTTGCATGTTCTCCCCGTGCTTGGTGGGTTTCCTCCGGGTACTCCGGTTTTCTCCCACAGTCCAAAGACAT
>JAAGKR010001820.1:65796-82067 GCA_011419295.1 Clarias macrocephalus
GAGAGGCGACATGGTGGTGTAGTGGTTCGCACTGTCGCCCTGCACTTCCAGGGTCCGGGTTCGATTCCCGTCTCTGTGTGCATGGAGTTTGCATGTTCTCCCCGTGCTTGGTGGGTTTCCTCCGGGTACTCCGGTTTTCTCCCACAGTCCAAAGACATTAGTAGGTTAGTTTAATTGACATTCCCAAATTGCCCGTTGGGTGTGAATGAGTGTGTATGTGTGTGTGTCTGTGCCCTGCGATGTATTGGCTCCCTGTCCAGGGTGTTCCCCGCCTTGAGCCCGGAGTCTCCTGGGATAGGCTCCAGGCCCCCCGTGTCCCCGAATACAGGATTAAGCGGTATAGATGATGATTGAGTGAGTGAGTGATGAATGAAGAGGTATTTTGTATATTTCCCTTAAAAAGTTTCCTGAAAGCAATTTCACGGCAGTTCTGCTTGCTGCACTGTGATCCCATACACCTCAGACATCAAGAAGTAAAAATTATCAATGGAAATGAAAATATGATCCACAAAATTATGCTTTTTTTCATGAGAGTTTTTCATTCTACACCTAGCCTGTTCTAATTACAGTGCACCCCACAGTACATGTCTCCGCTCTTGTTAACTTTGATCTTTGTAACATCATTTGTTTCGGCTTCATTATTTCAGTTTTTTCGGCGCTGGACTGTCATTTTCGTGTCTCCTTTCAGCCAGTTGCATCACCTTGTTTATTATCACTTGTATTCCCACATAACACACTCTTGATACAGCAACATAAGTCTAATCGTTTAACCTTCATCCTTCTGACATTCGCTGTGTTTGGGTTTGAGCTGCTCTAACAGCCGGTTCATGGCTGTGTTTCAGGTCTTCACTCTGCCCGAGTCGATACTCGAGCCCGTGCGTAGTCGAGAGCAGCCCAGCTTCGACTATAAGGCAGCGGTGGACCGGCACATTCAGACTGAGTTAACCCGGAGTCGTGGCACCTCTGGAGTGGAGGAATCCCAGGATGCAATGAGTCGACTGAACCTGCAGACGTCTACATACAAGCCTGAGCACAAACCGGCCTTAGAGGAGCTCTTCTCCTCTCTGAAAACTCTAACAGCCAAACAGGACATGCTGCACACGCTGAGGTGAGCTTCACTACAGCATGGTCAGTAATACAATGTATAAAACTCATGTTTAGAGCGATTTAAGTACTTTATTTATCACAAAGGGAAATTGTGAGCAGACATTAAAGCAGCCAGTCCACAGATTATACAACAATGTACCAGAAACAAGGTGAAGAAGAAAAGAAGAATATTAAGGCCAGGGTAGAATCAAACAACCACAATGAGAAAAGGGTTAAAGGGTAAGGAAAAACATAATAATAATAATAATAATAATAATAAAATAAAAAATACTATGATGCACTGTTTACAATAGTGCAGTCAGGTGGGAATCTAAAACCTTCACATGAAGGTGAAGATGTTGTAAAATACAGGTAGTCCCCGACGTACAAACGAGCTCCATTCCAGCTGCATGTTCACAAGTCTGATTTGTTCTTAAGTCAGACAAAGTGAGTCTTCCGCTTGCGTGCGCTCACAGATGCCCCTGATTGGCTGTAGAACCGTGATTAATGTGGGAGCACCGTCCCCGCTGAGAGAGCTCGGCCGTTCAGCTCTCTCTAGGCCTCTGGCTGTGAGAGGTTACAGCATCACCAGATGATGGGGCGAGTGCTTTACCACTGCGCCACTCGGAGGCTCACAGTGTCTATTTTTTGTAGAATACATGTGAGCTACTTAAACCACGGTACGTTCGTATTTGTGGAAATTCGTAACTTTGATGTTTGTAAGTCCAGGACTACCTGGATACTGTTTCTATGACATGTACATGATGAACTAAGTAACATTACGTTACATAAGGTGCACCAGCAAGTTGAAATATTAATAAATGAAATGAAATGATCATATCATATATCAGTGCAGTGCAACGAGTGTATTTATAGTGATGTCAGAGATGAACTCCTCTCCTGATACAGAGCAGAGTTATTGTAAAGTCTAACTGCAGTTGGCGGAAAAGACTTCCTGTAGCGGCTCTTTGTTACAGCAGAGCTGAGGTCTCATTTTACTGAAAGTGTTTAGCCAGTAGGTTGTAGAGGAAATGCCGGATGCTTTCTCCATGATGGTTATCAGTGTGCGTAGCGTCCTGCTCTCCAACACCAACCTCAGACACTCCAGGGGAGACCCCAGTATTGAGCTAGCCAGGATTGTTGGTGTTGATGGTAAGGGGCCAGGCATGGAGACTATTTGTGCTGTTATTATTATTTTTTTTTTCCTAAAAAGTTCCAAGTCCTAAAAAATTTTAAGCAATTATTATGGCACAAATTGCGTCCATTATCTTTCTTTCTTAATTTTTTTCTGTGCTTGGTCCATCATTTCATGAAATTTAGATTTAGTATTAACGTACACTGTCCCATTAAAAAAAAAACAAGAAAAGAAAGAGTCCCACACTCTAATATCGTGTTGTCCACCTTTTAGCTTCGCCATGGCATTGTTTTAGTAACCCAATGCAACGTCAACATTTATTTAAGTTCAGATATGTATTAATTTAGATCTTGTATTGACGATGTGAGAATCCAAGGACTTCGAATGTGGTGCCCAATTCATGTGTGAAAATGACTCCTAATCCTCCCAGAAACACTTTCTCAGTTTACACCCCCGGGAATATGCCCTGTGCCACCAGGGAAGAAAAACGATGTGATGTGATAATTTGGACATTCAGGTCGTCAGCTGACTTTATTTTATTGAGTCTAGACCTGACCGATTGAAGGAACCCCAGATCATATCACTGCCTCCAGACTCTTGTACAGTGGGCGCTATACATGATGGTGCATCACTTCATGCGCTTCCCTTTGTAACCTAACGCACCGTCACTCAGGAATAGAGTCAGTCTGGACTCAAAATCGGACCACACGACCTTTTTCCATCGCTCCAATGTTCCAATATTTATCCACTGACCAGTTGTATACCCAATTCCAGTCCTTAGTTGTTTTCTTCTGTAACATCTTTTTTTCATGACCGAGGCATAAACCTATTCTTTAACTTTCTTTCCTCCAATTTTATAAACATAGATAGATATAGATAGGTCCACCAATCGGCTTCATGTCTTTCGAAAGGACCCTTTAACTTTTATAACGGTCATGGATCATTTCACCAGGAATTGTGGATCTACTGTAGCGTATCTTATAAAAAAAGATTAAGGTCGTTACAGTTTAATTGTCAAAATTCGTTTTTTCACCTTTCTTGGTTAAAAAAAAAAAAAAAGTATTGTACACTTTGGGGCTGTACTTAAATGACAAGGAATGGAGTGTAATATCCGTGCTATTGTAGAAGATATTACATTTAGTTCAGGTTCATTTAAATATCTGCCTGATCTATCTGATGGCTTTTGGCTTCGTTTTAAATGCACAAGAAGCCTCACCTTTCTTCTCCATCGTAGATGGCTGTTTTAGCCTCTGTAATAATATTGTGTTATCCTTTATAAGGCCCTCTCATCCATCGATCACTTTAATATCCTATAAACATGACTTACTCGTCGTGCTTGGCCCCCGTCATTGCTGCTTGCAGCAATATTTACTACTCCCTTTTTTTTTTTTTTAATTCGCTACGTCCCAATTGAAGTGAGTAGGTGGAAGCTTAAAGATTATTTCTGGTATCCTGCTGTTTAATTCAGCTCCATTCTCAAGCACTTGAGCTGTGAAGAATCACGTCAGAGACTTTAATAGCACAACAGTCAGGCAGGTCTTTCTCCTTTTCCATTTTTCATCACTTCTATCGCTGCCTCCACTCCACATTTCTCCCCATCTGTCTCTGTTCCTCTCTGTCCGTCCCCAACACCCCTTCTCCCCCCCCCCCCTCCCCTTTCATATTGCCTCTCGTTGTCGGTGGTGTCTGAGTCATCAGGGAAAAGCAGGGCCTTGAAGTGTGCCCTGAGTTGAGTTTCAGTCAATAACTCAAAGTGCTTGCAAAGTTTAATGAGAAAACGCAAAGTGATTGAGAGTGTGTGAGAAAAAGAGGCGGGGCTTGGACCTTCTCCAGGTTCCAGAAGTCTGCTTTGGGTATGGTAATGTGAAATAAGTGCGTGTGTGTGTGTGTGTGTGTGTAGGCAGCACCTGATACTGCACACTGCCCGGATGAACGGCTACTCCAAAGTGATGATGGGAGACGGTTGTACACGGCTGGCCATCAAGCTGCTCACTAACATCTCCCTGGGACGAGGTTCAGCTCTGGCCGCCGATACGGTGAGCGCACACGCACAAACACAGGCTAATTACATACGATTGATTAAATGTTTTCGTATCGTACTGGAGCTACATGGCTGATGTGGCTTATAAACAGGGCGAGTTTATAGCTTCTGTTAAGTATAACTGTATGAGTAAAAGCATCACACACTCGCATCAGCGTCTCAGAACTGCTTGCGTGGTTTCTCACACCGCTATAATCAAATGCTTGGAGTTTGTCACAATTTGTGGGGCTTTGCTTTGTCCACCCACCTCTTGAGGATTAAGCACAAGTTCCCGATGGGATTACGGTCTTGGGAGTTTCCTGGACATGGTCCCAAAATGTCGATGTTTTGTTCCCCGAGCCACTTTATCACTTTTGCCTTATGGCAAGGTGCTCCATCATGCTGGACAAGGCGATGTTATTTAGTAAACATAAATAAAAATTCAATCCAAATCTGATGTTCTAGTGATGTCTGAAGACATTCAGGGTTATAAAGGCACAATAATTAAGAGTTCATCCATTCGTCCCGGCGTCCTGACCGGTCTGTGCCCCATACACATGTCCTGACACCTGTCCGTTACAGATTACATTGTTCACTACTTTGCGCTACAGCGGCGCTTCAGTGGAATCAGACCAGACAGCCTGACCTTCACTCGACACAAACATCAGTCAGCCTCGTAGGTCGATATTAAGTCCTGCATACTGGTAACACCCCACCAGACCTGCTGCATCAGAGATGCTCCCACCCAGTTGTTTGGCCCTTGTCGGAGTTACTTTGCTTACGCTTGCCCATTTTTCCCGATTCGAAGACATCAACTTTGAGAACTGACTTTTTCACTTGTTACCTAATACATCGCCTCATTGACAGGTAATCAGTATTATTCACTCCAGTGGGGTTTTGTTGTTGTTGTTATGCTATGCCTGATTAGTGTGTGTGTTTTAAATGAAAAGAGTGGATTTTAATTAATAAACAAACAAACAAATAAATAAATGTGGAGAAGTTGAATGATATCTGTTTTTACAAAAGCACACATATTAAGGGAGGCAAAACCAATAAAATGAAATTAATGTTACTTCTTACCAGAAGTACATAAATAACTATTTACTATAAATAACAGATCACATGTACAGGGGTGAGAGTGATTAATGTACAGAAGAAGCAGTAGGCGATGGTGCGCGTGTGTGTGTGTGTGTGTGTGTGTGTGTGTGTGTGTGTGTGTGTGTGTGTGTGTGTGTGTGTGTGTGTGTGTGTGTGTGTGTGTGTGTACAGTATAACTGCACAATTTGTGCTGTCAAGAAGATAACATTTTCAACATAATATACATACATCGATCAGCCATAACATTATGACCACCCACCGAATATTGAGTAGGTCACCATAACAGCGATGCACTGTGTGTTCTGACCTCAACCTTTTACTCAGTCTGATTTACACCAGCGCTTCTATTGGATCGGACTACACGGTCCCGCCTTCACTCGCCATGTGAGCCTTGGCTGTCCATGACCCTGTCACCAGGTCAGCGGTGTTCCTTCCTTGGATCACTTTTGTTAAGTCCTGACCACTGCAGACCAGGAACATCCAACAAGAGCTGCAGTTTTGGACTTGTTCAGACGACTGGGTCAGAGCATCAAAACCTGGCCCTCGTCAAAGTCACTCAAATCCTTATGCTTGCCCTTTTTTTTTTCTTTCTTTTCTTTTTCTGCTTCCAACACATAAATTTCAGAAAAAAAGATTTGCTTACTGCCTTATCTAGATCCCATCCACGTCCAGACGCCATTGTAATGAGATACTGAAACTGTAAAACTGAGAAGGGCCAAATTGTGATGGCTCGACAATTGGGTAGGAGCAACCTCAAAACTGCTGCTCTTGTGGGACGTTCAGCTCAGGACAGACCAAAAGTGATCCAAGGATGGAAAAGCGGTGAACTGGCCACAGGGTCATGGGTGGCCAACGCTCACTAGTGCACATGGGGAGCGAAGGCGGGACCGTGTAGTCCGATCCAATAGACGTGCTAGTGTAGACCAGATTGAGGAGAAGGTTAATGCTGGTTCCAGTAGAAAGGAGTAAGAAGACACAGTGGAGAAAGGGGACCTGCTTATTATCATAATCATAATGTTATGGCTGATGTACAGGTATATGTACATATGTGTGTCTATATGATAGTTTACACAGTAAATATACAGAATACAGAAATCATTGAATTGGCTTTGTACATGTCCACCTAATGTCTACACTCCTGGAGTTTGTTGTTTTATACCTTTTGCTCGTGGGTTATTGTTGTTTACAGAGTGTTCGTGATTTATTGAACCACCCACACAGGTGAAAGTGTTGTCATGAAAACCAGTTCTGGATCCGTGTTCTCTCTGTTCGTCATCTTGAGCCGCTCATTCTAACTCATCCCGGATACAAAGACTATTTATACCTCTGTGTTCGTCAGGCTTTCTCCGACTCGCGGTACGGCGACGTGGTGACGGTGCGCCCCATGAGGGATTACTCCTCAAAAGAGATCGGCTTCTATAACAGGCTGTTTCGAGTACCGTCCGTCTTCATCCCGGGCCTGGACACCAAGGTGAGAGTCCACTCTCAGGACTAAAGCTCTTCGTAAAAATCTCCGCTGGGCGTGATTACAGGATACTTTTAATTTACTTTACACTAGTAAATGTTGTATAAGGCGTAACTTTAGAAGTACATATGCTCAGGCAGTGTACATGATTTTGGCCATGAGGTTTAATTGTCTACATTTATCAAACTGGCGAGGTGTGATGGTGGGCTATAAAGTGGAGGCAGGCAGGGAGGGAGGGAACTGGACTCGGTGCGGCTCAGTTATTTCCTCACTTTGTCTTTCTTATTGCCACAATGCCACAGCCATCAGTGAAGCGTCAAGGCCTCCACAGTTTGGTTTTGCTCCAGTGAGCTACAGAAGGACGACGAGGTGGCATCATTTATCAGAGCGGTTACAAAACCCACCAGGAGACACCAGCATGCACAAGAGCTGAAGGAAATCTTCATCAGGACTAACGCTGTCCTCAGTAAAGCAAAAGGCTAGCAGGTGTATATGTATTAGACAGGAACGTTAAAGAGTAGAGTGTCCTACTGAAGCCATGCTCTGGGCACCAATGTTAAAAGGTTGCATAGGAAAACCACTTGGATGTTTTCTTTCCGGTAAAACGTGGACAAACCCAGGTTTGAATAGATTTTTTTGAAAAGTAATAATCGGTCCTTAACTTGCTGCAGAGACAGTGTTGGTTACAGATCCAGTGGTAGCCATTCGTTCCATCAACACATTAAGCTAACATTGAATAAAATGGAAATAAGCCTCAGATCCCAGCTCTCCCAGTGTCCTAGATGTTCCTCCACCACAATCACAATCGAATATTTCGAAGCTATTTTCTCCATTTGGGCACAAGGGTGGCTCGGAGCCCATTGGAGTCCTTCCTGTGAAAATTCATAGAGTAAAGCACCTGATCCTTGAAAATCGTCACAGATAACGTTCCCACCCCCCCGTACAGTCCTGACCTCGCTCCAAGACATTTCCACATTTTTAGGCCATTAAAGGAGTTCCTGCGAGGCCAGAGTTTCAGACGTAATGCAGGCAGTCTAATCATGGCTCAGGCGTACTGAGAGAACTTGATGGATACCACCTTGATGATGTACAAGCACTAGTGAAACACTGGGATAAGTGTATTATTGTATCAGGGGGACATATAGAGAGATGTAAGTGTGTTCTGTTATTCTGCACACTCAGAAGTCTCGGTCTGACTTCTAATAACTCATCTTATGACTAAACTACTAGTTAAGATAAATTTGGAGTTTAATTTAGGAACCATATGTGAACTGTCCTGAAGCTTTTTTCTGTTACATCCATATAGAGATCAGAGTTAAAGCACCATTATTTGTTTAGAATGAGGTCATTTCTGTGTTTTTAACATGTCCATGGTTAATAATCTCAGCATGCTCCTCGTTTAGTTGAAGTGTGTTTCCCTCCACCTGCTTTGTTCCGTATCAGACTGCTGATAAAGCGAGCATCCAGCGCCTGACCGAGAGCTTCGTGGTCAAACTCCAGGCTGACTTTCCTTCCACTGTCAGCACTGTGTACAGGTAGATACGACTACATGGCTCTGCTTCATGCATGTCGTGTTTGTTTTTAAATTGCACATCCATGTGAGGGAGAATTTCGGCCACCTGTGTCTTTCTAGAACGAGTGAGAAGCTCAACACAGCGTGTCCTCAGAGCTCCAGCGAAGAACCTGCTGCGAAGTGTCTCCTCTGTCTCTGTGCCCTCGACACTAAAGCAGGCAAGTTGCAGCACCAAGCACGATTCTCACACTCGAGATATTTTTACTCCCTTACAAAGCTTCATACGGTGTTCCTTCTTCTTCACATCGCTGATCTTCATTTCTTTTTTATCTCTGTATTGTCAAAAACTGGTATATATATATGAAACATTTTAGTATATAAAAATCTTCATATGCACCGGCGGTCAAACGGTTATTTAAGTGAAATATGATCAACTGTTCAACTTATGCACTATATTGAGCGTTACGGCATCGCCGCCTTTGGGGTGTTTTATCAAGCATAATTATAAATGGATGGATTAGTGGTTGGCTAGATCGGTGGTGGGATTGGCTGGATGGCTTGATGGAATGATTAATGGATCAGTTGTTGGTTGGATCAATTGGTGCATCAGTAGATGGAATTGAATTGATCAGTGGATTGATGGATGGATTGAATGGATGGTTCGATTGGTTTAATGATGGATTGATTAACATTAATGGGTAAATGGATACATAGGTGGTTGGATTAATTGATGGATGGATGAATTAATTATGTAATAGAATGATAGATTGATGGATTGATTGAAAGGTTGATGGATTGTCTTTCAAGATTGGTTGATTGAATGGATGGATTAATGGATGGATGATTTGATATTTGATGGATTGGATAATTGATCAATTGTTTGGGATGGATAGACTGATTGATTGATTAATGGTTGGATGAATTGATGATTGGGTTAATGAGTGGATGGAGAGTTTGAAGAATGGACTGATGGATGAGTTCCCAGTATCTATATCACCTCTATTGATATTCACCACAGCTTTAAACTATGTTGGCTCCACCCACTTTACACGCTTCCTTTCTTTAGAATTTGCCAGTTTTCCTCCGTGCACTACACAGTACAGTATAAACACAATGTCCCAGTCAAACCATCACTATCACTTCCAATTGTAAAAAAAAAAAAAAAAAAACCCTTGTTACACCATTTCCCTGACGCTAAAGTCATTCCCCTGGTTTTTTAGACGATGCCTCGGCGTTCCAAGCCACCCTGGTGTCCGAGCAGCTGTCCCGGGGTCCACCGGAGAAACAAGCCGTGGAAAGTGACGTGGGTTGTTGTCGGGGACAGAAACCAGCGTGTGGGGATGGAGGTTGCTGCTCCACATCCAGGTGAGGGGAACTACAATGCTTATTATTTATGTATTTTTTGTGTGAAAGCAAGGTGTGTGTGTGTGTGTGTGTGTGTGTGTAAATGTGTTACAGCTTAACACTACACCAGGAGCAACGGAACCTGCATCTGATAATACGAGAGTCATTATCTCTTCAGTCATGCAAAGCTCTGCTGTTACTGCGCGCTGTAATTACAGAATTGATCAGTGTGTGTGTGTGTGTGTGTGTGTGTGTGGAAGTCACAGCCCGCTCTGGGTTTTCCTCTGTGTTATTTCTCAAAGGTGGAGAGGTGTGACAGCTGGCTATAAACCAGACGGAGAGACTCGGGTGTTCTTGTTAATGCCACTCTCTGTCTTTCCTAAGACTGTAATACCGCAGGTGTCTGTGACGCACCCAAGCTTGTATTTTTAGTTTAGTCGTTCATGTCAGGATTGTTCGGTACGCACTCAAACTCAGCACTATTGATGACGGGCAAATTCCTGAACTTTTCAGCACGACACCAACAGAGGATCTGCTCATCCTGTTGTGCTTTACTTCTCACTTAGGGCTCCTGCAGCTTCAGACCTGAAGAGTCTCCTGTGTTACAGCTGCAGGCTGACCATTAAAGACATGGTGAGTAAACCTCAGGTGAAGCATTTTCTCTCTCATTTCTTTTTTTTTTTCTTTTTCAGCACGAGATAACGCATAATCGCTTAAAATCATTTCAAGCACAAATTTATTTAAGGAAACATTGTGTATATGAAACAAGAAAGGTTCGCATGATAAACATCAGTCTTGCATTGAAGGAAGATAATAAATATGATGAAACACTGAGGAAACTCGCTGATTTGTAACCACATACAAACGTGGCTCGAGTCAAATGTTAAGGTTTCCTTTTTCCGCTCGTCAGTTGAAGAGAATCCTTCATGCTTAAATTAGATATGCAAAAAAAAAAAAAAAACACATCTCTAACACTCATTTTAAGCTGAAACACTCTCATCCACACATCCAACAATTGGCTTTGCAGACAGCCGTGAACTCCCTGCCAGCGTATGTGACATCTGAGGCAGAGAAACGCCAGAGGAGGTAATTAAAGCTTATTGTTGTTCTTCTTTTTTTTTTTTTTTTAAATGCAAATTGACACTCGTGATCAGTCTGATGATGCGGGCGGTTCTCTCTCTCGTGTTACTCCACAGGGCTGCGATGAAGAAGGAAATCAGCGAGTACCTATTAGAAGACGGAGGAGCAGATGACGAATAGCTGGCTGTTCATTTATCTTCAGATCAGGCCAAGCGACGGTCACGTTTCAGTGACACACACACACACCATCAGGAAACATTTGGCATATATATATTTTTTAACCACACAGATGACTTCATTGAAGACCATTTTATTGAACTACAGAGCAATTTTCATTTTATCAAATTTATTTTTGTTGAAGCGAATAAAAACGCAAAGCCCAGCCCTCATGGAGACTTTTTTTTTTAAATGAAAGTAGACGCTGTTTTATTGATCACTTTTTTATTATGGCAATAAATTTCCAGCAATTTTATAGCACAATGTTTTATGAAAGGGGAGAAGAAGGCAGGAATCATTATTATGAGGATGATGATGTGCATCACTGATTTTAATTATAGATGTGGTAAATTAAAAAATAAAATAATTTTAAAAAATCCATCACCAAGAATTTTCAATAATACATTTCTGAAAGTAGAAAATTGACAATATGAATAAATATAAAGAGGAAAGGTCTTTTAAAAGACGTTTAACCTGTATAGTGAAACCTCCAGCCGTCTCTGATTAGTCAGTTATGACGAGTGAAATGAGGTGAAAGACACCGTCCATAAAACATCGTGGGAAGTTTAGCAGACAGCAATTTTCATCTAAAGTCTCGTTTCCTAACATGACCGCTGCAAAGGAACAGTTTGATGGAGGGGGAAAAAAATAACTCCAAACCTCAGTAGTCAGTCCTTTCCCCCCCCCCCCCTTTTCAGTTTTGCACTGGAGCTGTGAGGTTAAGTAGAACAATTAGCAAGTACATAATGGCAGCGGAGACGTCTTAGTCAAAAAATGTTTTCTCCTGGGTGTCTCCAATCGCATACGGTTTGCTCGGTGATGTGGTTACAGGAACAGACACAGGAGGAGGAAGATGAGGATGAGTTCCACTTTAACTTGTGTGTGTAAAGAAAAAATTTTTAGGTACATGCGTGTTGTAGCTCCAGTGCAAAACAAAAGAGGCAAACGTACGACATAAAATGTGAGAGGAAGGGAAACGCTTTACTATTTTTTTTTTCAACCAGTCCTTAAAACGTAAGAGCCATTTTTTTTTTTTTTGTATCAACTTCAAGTTTTTTGACTTTTCCCTTTCCTCCATATAACCATTTTAAACTTGCTAGGTGAGACATTCCGTATGTAAACAGTTTTAGGTTAATTCATTACAACAGGAATACATGACTATAGTGTTTGTCACTGCAGGACTGGGTATAAGGTCACATTCACTCACTCAGTAAGACCTAAAGTGTCATCTGTAATGTTTCCAAATACAGCTCGCGCACAGAAATCTCCAAACACCATCTAGTGTCCGTTTTTCGTTCCGACTTCCTCTTTGTCTTTCTCATAAACACTTTCAACACAGCGCAGCAGCGTTAGAAGTAAAATTGCTATGAACTCATGTGCTCATGAAACATCAGTACAGCCGTTACACGACCTGGCAAAAGTAACAGCCGTTATAAAATCACCCTGAAGCTCTGCTCGATAAGCAGGATCCTAAAAGGCCTAAAGGGAAGTGCTTCACGCAGGACAGTCCTGCACCAAGCCAGACGCTGCTAACGGGCTAAAGTCAGAGACCAGTGCGAGTCTAGTTGTCGTCCTTCTCCCTGGTCCATTTGATCATAGTCTCTGGTGATCGGTAGAGGAAGATGAGTTTAGAGTAGAGCTCTTCCTCCAACTCCAGTTCGCCGGTCTCGCGCACCAGGAAGATGTCCGTGCACAGTTTGAGGATCCGGTCGACACACGGCAGCTCCTCGAACATGATGGAGTGAGAGATCTCGCTGAAGAAGCCGCGCACGAACTTACCGATTACCAGCACCACGGATACGTACAGTCCCATGATCCTGCAGCGGGGAAACACCAAGTGCGAACAGTTATGTACTCGCTATGAAAGGGAGTAAAAATGATAACACTTGTACGCTATTATCCGTGTTAAGGTTCCACTTCTCCAAAACCTTTCTAGAACCCGAAACTTAATTACATTTCTGTGGAGTCTCAGTCTGAACCAGTACTGAACAATCACATCAATAAGGACAAAACACAGGATTGGTGATTTCATTCTTTTATGTTATACCTACTGTATAATACAGAAAATGTGAAGCTACTTCTGAAGTTTATGCAACATGAATTGACCAAAATTGCTTCCACAAAAATGTCTCGCTTCAAACAATAATTTAAAATGCTAATTATGTTTCTTTTTATACTAAAAGTGTTGTTTTTTTTTGTAAAGGCTTAAAAAGCCCCCCCCCCAAAAAAAAAAAATCTGTAGTGTCCGTAACCCTGTCAAATTCATTTTGCATTTTAGAATAATGTGAAATCTAAATTGTCCAAATTCATCTATATTACAATTAAGATTCAAAACAGTTACGGACACTACATAAAAGGGCATGAAATTGTATTTAGCAAATGTGTATGCAGTATTATGAAAAATGGTGTTATATGATCCTATCTGAAGAGACACTTTTTAGCACCATGTTCCATGTTCTTGCTGTTAGCCGTAGCGCATTATTATGGACAGCATGTTGGTCAAACTAATTGTCCAATCTCTACTAAAGGCAGTGGGACTACTTACCCGTATCCAGCCAGGAAGCCCAGACTGGGCGGGCTCACTTTGTCATTAAAGATGACCATGGGTAGAACCCCACAGCGCCGCGCAGGCGTGCCACAATCGGCAACGCTGATGTCCCACCACTCCTGAGCGCCGCTGCCGCTCCCTGAGCTGTCCCTCTGTAGAGAGAGCGTCACGTCCTGATATCCCTCCTCATCTCCTAGCACAACACAAAGAGGGGAAGCATCGATGGGGGGCATTTAATAAATAACTGCAATTAATCAAGTATCTCAGGAATTCCACTCATCCATCCTACCTTTTAAACATACTTCAGCTATCTAACAGTATCCACTCATCTACTCATCCATTAAACCATCCAGCCATCCAAGCACACTTTATCTATCCCTCCTTGTTACATAAAAACATTGATCCATACATATTCACAAATCTCACTCAGTCATCGTCTATACCGCTTAAACCTGTATACAGGGCCTGGAGCCTATCCCAGGAGGCTTAGGGTATGAGGCAGGGTAAACCCTGGACATGGTGCCAACTCCATGCACACAGATGCGAAGGTGGGAACTGAACTTGGACCCTGGAGGTGGAAGGTTCCATCCATCCATCCAAGCAAACTTAAAAAAAATTTTTTTTATCATAAATGCTTTTATCCATCTGTCTTCGCTATATACAACATCTGTCCTCACATTTTTGCCCTATATTAAAGCATCATTTGTCTACCTACAAAAGCAACCGTCTACCTACACATCTATTTATCAAAACAAAACACATTTAGTCATGAATGTATCCATCTAAGCATGCCATCAATCTGTAAAGCATCTATTCCATCCATCATGCCATTCATCAACCTTTTCATTAATTCACGCAGATGTTGTCCATTCTTTTTATCCATCCATGAATCAATCATCCATCCCCTAAAACACAAATCTATTTCATATTTAAACTGAATGTAATATAATGTAATCTATACATATGCTAAAACTGTAAAGTTGGTATAAAGATATTTGTGAAAAAATTATTTGGGTGATGCAAGATGAATAATAGAACATATCAAGATGGTTTTGGAATTTTTGTCTTTCTGTTTGTTTGTGCATGCATCACAGAAAAACTACTGAACGGAAATTTTAACGGGGTTTCACAGGTGTATTTGCCCGAGATTGAAGTAACATACAGGCTTTGTTTCATCACAGTCAGTCCACGGGAAGAGAAGATATGCTACTTTGAAATGGAAATGGAAAACATTCAATAAATGGCGCTGTACATTTTTATAAATGCGTGTACAATTAATTTCCATGCAAATAAAGTCGCGGGCACATCTAGTATGTAATAAAACCAAAGCTGACTGCATCATGTTTTGCTCTTCATTATTCTTTCTGTAAGCACAATAAACTTACCCTCATACAGCTGGCTGACGGGCTTGGCCTCAGCTCCGTTCGGTGCTCTGATGTAGTTGGGGAACATGTGAGGCACTCGACTAAATGGGGAGAGACAAAGAAACACATCGTGATCTAAAATCCTCCGAGCACAAACACAAACATGTAGCTGGATAATCTTTCAGTCCACACTTACACTGGCTCGGTGCGATTTCCCAGCAGCAGTGAGGCCAGATGTGTTCTCACATGGTCTCCAGGTTCCAGATTGATGGAGTACTTATCGAAAGTGTTTTCCACCGTTCCACCCTTCCCCAAGTCCCTTTAACACACGGACGAATGCAAATTCACACAAAGTCAAATAACCTGATATGACCTACACTACGCTATAGGAAGGCTGCAGTGTTATACATATGGAAGTTATGCTGACCTCTGAAAGTTCCATGCCAGCCGCAGGGTTATGTCTGCCGAGCTGTTCAGCAGCTCCTTAATCACTTCCTGTCTGCTGGGAGGGCTGATTCTCCACACCGAGCCTGAACTGCCATCGACGTAAGCGGTCACGATGTCTTCGTAGCCGTACAGCGTTATGAACTGCATGGCCACCTGTGTGAAACACGTGGTGCAATTATATGTGCAATTATCAAACAGTTAAACAGTGATCAGTCATGATTGCGTTATGGAGAGGATGAAGGAAGTACAGAACTCACTGCATTGCTTTCAAACTGCTTTGTAAGGCGGTCGTAATCCTTTTCAGTGAAAGGCTGTATAGACTGCTGCTGCACACTCATGGTAAACAGGGGCTGCAGATGCAGGCAGATTGTTCAGTATGTTTTATGGATAATTAATACCCAAAGTGTTGAAAAGCAATATCATACAAGTATAAAGGAAAAGTGTGCATTCTTTTTTATTTGAAACATAATTGTGTATTAAGGCTTATACAGATGTGGGGTTAGCTGCAGAATGTAAGTGAATCTTATTGGAAAATGTCATCATGTGGCTAGTTGGACAATAGGGCTTGTTACAGAATGTTGGGGCGTGGTGATGAACGTTAGGGTTTGTTTGGTACAGAATGTTGGGGCGTGGTGATGAATGTTAGGGTTTGTTTGGTACAGAATGTTGAGGTCGTGGTGATGAATGTTAGGGTTTGTTTGGTACAGAATGTTGGGGTCGTGGTGATGAATGTTAGGGTTTGTTTGGTACAGAATGTTGGGGTCGTGGTGATGAATGTTACGGTTTGTTCGCTGGAGAATGTTGGGACGTCGTGATGAACGTTAAGGGTTTATGTTGCGGCGTGGTGATGAATGTCTCGGTTTGTTTGCTGGAAACAGTTGGTGTGTGTTGGTGAGTGTCAGAGTGTCAGCGTTTGATAGAATTCCTGTTTTGACTTCCTTACCTCGTATCCTCC
>JAAGKR010001820.1:82087-92538 GCA_011419295.1 Clarias macrocephalus
AGCCTGAACTGCCATCGACGTAAGCGGTCACGATGTCTTCGTAGCCGTACAGCGTTATGAACTGCATGGCCACCTGTGTGAAACACGTGGTGCAATTAGATGTGCAATTATCAAACAGTTAAACAGTGATCAGTCATGATTGCGTTATGGAGAGGATGAAGGAAGTACAGAACTCACTGCATTGCTTTCAAACTGCTTTGTAAGGCGGTCGTAATCCTTTTCAGTGAAAGGCTGTATAGACTGCTGCTGCACACTCATGGTAAACAGGGGCTGCAGACGCAGGCAGATTGTTCAGTATGTTTTATGGCTTATACAGATGTGGGGTTAGCTGCAGAATGTAAGTGAATCTTATTGGAAAATGTCATCATGTGGCTAGTTGGACAATAGGGCTTGTTACAGAATGTTGGGGTGTGGTGATGAACATTACAGTTTGTTTGGTACAGAATGTTGGGTGATGAACGTTAGGGTTTGTTTGGTACAGAATGTTGGGGTCGTGGTGATGAATGTTAGGGTTTGTTTGGTACAGAATGTTGGGGTCGTGGTGATGAATGTTAGGGTTTGTTTGGTACAGAATGTTGGGGTCGTGGTGATGAATGTTAGGGTTTGTTTGGTACAGAATGTTGGGGCGTGGTGATGAATGTTAGGGTTTGTTTGGTACAGAATGTTGAGGTCGTGGTGATGAATGTTAGGGTTTGTTTGGTACAGAATGTTGGGGTCGTGGTGATGAATGTTAGGGTTTGTTTGGTACAGAATGTTGGGGTCGTGGTGATGAATGTTACGGTTTGTTTGGTACAGAATGTTGGGGTCGTGGTGATGAATGTTACGGTTTGTTCGCTGGAGAATGTTGGGACGTCGTGATGAACGTTAAGGGTTTATGTTGCGGCGTGGTGATGAATGTCTCGGTTTGTTTGCTGGAAACAGTTGGTGTGTGTTGGTGAGTGTCAGAGTGTCAGCGTTTGATAGAATTCCTGTTTTGACTTCCTTACCTCGTATCCTCCCAACTTGACTGTCACAGTTACATCCACGGGGTGATTGACCACACCCACAACCGATCTGACCAGAGAGATGAAGAGGAGTGGGAACCAGATGATACAGATGAGGAAAAAGATGATGAGCCCGCCCATTCCATATTTCACTATCTTCTTCTTTTTCTGACCTTTTGGTTGAGGATATTTCTGGAAAGAAAGCACAATTAAACAACCATATTTAGATGTGTATCTCCAGATGCATTATATTATAGTATATTATGGTCTATTCTTAGATCAAGGCTTATGTGTGAACTATAGTGAAAGGATGTATAGTGTAGGATGAGCAGAACCCGAATCTAAACACAAACGCTGATGCGCCTCGGTACCTTCTCAGTCTCGCGACTGCACTTTATGATGAAGATGTTGGCGTAAATGTCTTCCACACACATCCAGTTAGAGAGAGAGAGCGTCGTGTCGGTCCAGACCCAGTCCATCACGGCCCGAAGCTCCACCAGGAACGGAACCAAGCGGAACCTGAGCGCAGCGTGGAGCGACACAGATGCATAGAATTTTTTTTGTAAAACAATTTATTGAAATAACTAGAAAATAATTAAAAAGTAATAGGGAATGACATCACGTCTCTTTTTAGAGTTGCTAAATAATATGCACAAATTCAAAACCTAATTACAGACTAATTATACTGAATTAACCAGTCTGTGACAGCAGGGGAAAGGTCTGCTGTCTGCTTCGGGTGAAAAGAAGGCAGATTAAACCAGCAGGTAAGCATAATGCTTCGCACCTGTGCCATATTACCTCTAGCTTTTTTTTTTTTTTTTGTAACTCTTTGTGCTTATAACGGTTATCCTTTTTAATCTGCCCATTTGCACCAAATCTAAAAATGCTGCTTTGGTTTAAGCTCTGTAAAATGTCATGCACTGACTGCTTGCTAAAAACTGAAATGGAACATGTGCTCAACGTGTAGCTGAATATTACCAATGCAGCTGTGATCACTGTTAGAAATACAGAAAGAATTGTTCATGTCTCACCCTTGGAAGAGGAAGAGGTTAAGGTGGTTGAACTTCTTAGTGAGGAAGTTTCCAAGGATGCGAGTGGGGTAGCCACAGCGGATCTGATACGCAGACAGAGTGAAGTAGATGCACTTGACAAAGTACCAGAGCTGGGCCACAAAATTCTGGCTGAACATCCTGCACAGATGAAGAGGAAAGACAAATGGCTTCTTTCATTTTTAAGGTTAAAGAAATTTTGAAAAGAAAAAAAAAATGCATTAATGAGAAAATCTGCAGAGGCTTTTTTTCTTTCTTTCTTTTTTTTATACTAAGTGTTTCATCCTGTTTATACATGTAAATTGCTTCTTCCTTCACTTTTCGACTGATCTGAAAAGTCAAGCCTGCGTCATTCATCCTTACAAAGTCTGCTGAAATGGTTTCATGAATTTTTACCCTTGATCATTAATCACACTAATAAACTCCTTACCGCTCGGTGACTGCAGGCAGGATGAAGAACATCCAGATGTGGATGCCCAGCACTAGGATGCCCTGGAAGATGAGTTTTCCGAGCACGGCCTTGCGCAGGTAGAGAGCGCGGTCGATCACCATGGTGCTGAACTGGATGAGGAGCATGACGAGGAAGGCCTCAGGGACCTGGTCGTCTGAGAGTGAGGTGGCGATGTCCGCGGCAGCAGAATGTTTCTGGGACAGAAATCACACGCTTGCTCATCACACTGCTGCTAGTCACACCTCAGCTCGTTTTGGTCTTGTCTCTTTTTTTTGGACAGAAACTTGAAAACTTGAAACTTGCCAATTGCGTGTGAAACACTGCGCCCTCTGGAATCCATGTTGTTCTCACATCAAATAAAAGTGCTAAAGCAGTTCTCTAAAGGCTTATTACTCTAAAGTCATATTCATCAGGAGTAAGATCATTCCTATTAAACGCTGGTGACATTATCATTACACTGTATCACATAAATACTGTAACTAATTGTGCTTTATTATATTATAAAGATGGCAGTCACAAGGGACCATACGATACAGTATTATCATGATACCTAGGTGCCACATTTATATCATGATTTTATAAATACAATGCAACCTCGGTTCACGAACGCGGCCGTGTCTTTTTTTGTGCATTGCAAACAAAAACAATTCTCTTTGCATACATTTTTAGTGAAAATGGCTGCCACGTACGAACCAGAGGCCAAGAAACAAAAAAGATAGAAAACCCCTAAAGGACTATGACCCAGTGTTATTATGGAATGGGACTCGCCTTTCTAACACTAACCTCCTCCTCACCCATCTTCCTTTCCTCCATTCCTCAAAGGTGGGTTAACAGTACAAAACTTTTGTGATATAAACAAAATAAATCCCAAGTTAAATATAGTTCATAGTGACGGAGAACGGATTAATTCTATTTACATGTATTCCTATGGAAAAAACTGTATCGGTTTAAGACCAAATCCAGTTACGAACAGAACTTAGGAACAAAGTATGTTCATGAACCGAAGTTCCACTGTATCCCAATAATCTTTTTTTTTTTAGATTTTGTTACAATTTCAAACAAACTAAAATAAATTTTACCACACAGGATACTGCGCTGGCGGCCAATGTGTAAATAGTTTAGAGCACGCCACCTGTAGGATTATATAGGAATGGCAACATTCCAAGCAAATATAAATAAATAAAAATAATAATACGAAAATAAAAAAATAAAAAAATATATACATGAATTAATAAATTGCTAAATAATTTAAAATAATTGCAATACATCAATGAATTGATTTCCCTTAAACTATGGATAATGTCAGCACTCTGAGATAAAACCCAGAGCGACTCCCAATACGTTATCAGGACTGCGCTGTACAAATGGGAAGCAATCAAATCCAGCAAAGAAAGAAAACATATTAAAGCATATTTATCCAATGACACGTTAACTAATCCGGTGACTCGGGTTCTATACTCACTGGCCACTTTAATACTCACTCCAGTACACCTGCTCAGTCGTGCAATCGTCTAGTCAGCCAGCACAAGGCACAAAATCATGCAGACACAGACTAGGCACTACAAAAAACAACATCTATTGGATTTTTTGCAATTTTCAAATATCGGTTTCAATTCTTGATTAGCACCAATGGAACCACCTAGGTCATGATTCTGCGTACCCAGTTGTTTTTCCGCTCACTATGGTTGCAAAGACTGGCTAGGTGAATTGCATAGGCTTATAGTCAGCTCATAGCAACCAGGCTCCATCTGCAGAACTGTCAGTCACTTATTGTTTATTGCACCACTCTGTGTGACCTCTAGAAGTTATTGTGTATAAAAACCCCAATCAGCAGTTTCTAAAATACTCGAAGCAGCACATTCTGGCACCAATGACCAATCATTAGCATCGTGATTTCCCCATTCTGCTGTTTCATGCAAACGTTAACTGACGCACTTGAAGTGTCTCGGGGTGATTTTGCGCATTGTGATTTTGTCACATGATTGGCTGGATAACTGCATGAAGGAGCAAGTGTGCAGGTGTTCCTAGACAAAGCATGCAGCATGTAAAAACACTGCCGGTACTCACTCCAAAAGCCCAGAAGCCAAAGATGACAACAATGAAGTCCACCACGTCAGTGAGGAACATCAGGGCGTAGACGTCTGTGGCAGCTCGGTACTCAGTGTGCAGAATGTTGTGGATGAATGTCTGTGCGGGCTTATAAGTATTCCTCACTCTGAATCAGAGAAAAAACTAAGTGAGAGAAGTGAAAACACTGCATTCATAAAGGTTTTACATTTTTAAACAAGCAGTTGTTTCAAAGCAGCATCTTAACTGGGACAATCAATAAAGAGTAAATGTACAAAGGTTTTCCCATACGCAGAGATGAAAAAGCCTTTGAGTTTTTCTCCAAAAGCCTTGAGCTTTTTACTGGCTTCCTTTTTGCGCTGGCCCTTGGCCTTCTTCTTCTTCCTGGTTTCTTTTGCTGCCGTATCTGGGATAGATAAAAGACCACTTTATTTTTCTTATGGAGTAAAACATACAACTTCAAAGTGTGTTACAGCAACAGAGCAGCCTAAAACGATTAAGTGAAGTTTACTTCTTCAGGATACCTTTTTCTGAGGACGTCTTCTTGCGGAAGCGCAAAAATCCGCCTCTTTTCTTGGGCTCTTCGGGTTCAGGTGTTATCTCCGCATTTTGTGCCTCTTCAGACACGGTCTGGTTGTCTGCCTGTATGTCCGCTTGCGGCTCGGCCGCATCAGGCTCGGCGGTTTTGTCCTCCGTCACCTCCTCATCTTTCTTCTTTTTCTGCTTCTTCTTCTTTTTCTCTTCTGTGCTTTTCTGCTCCAGACGTCCTTCCTGGTCCCAGAGGCCGTAGCGCTGGTTGGGAAAGACCAAAAAACACTCTGAACTAACTCTGATTAGACCCAAATACAAGACTGTACAGTTCCTCATGCTGGACTGTGGGTTACCTGGAGCAGAGAGCGGTGGAAGAAAAGGGCCAGCAGCTGTAGCAGATCATAACGGATGTAGTTGTCGGTTTTCTCTAGGCCGAGGATCCGTGGAGGAAAGTAGGGTTTGTTCTCGTTTAGTTTAAGCTCGTATTCACTGTTCCATGGGAAAAAGCCAAACTGGAACAGGTACTTGACCACCACCATGACCTTGGAAAGAGAAGGACAGACACAAACAGTCATATTTATTATTTCCTTTTTTAAAAAGTGCAAAAATAGTTCATAAATGCTAGGAAAGCAAAGCTACGGGGTGAAAAATCCCCCTTCCTTTACACCACAGCATTTGTGCATTTTACAATCTACAAGGATTTTCTAAGCTTGAATAAAAGCACAGGAGCTTGTAAAGTAAGTGCTTCAATTATTGATGTTACTACAGTAACTCCCCAACATACGAACAAGGTCCGCTCCGAGAGCTTGTTCGTACGTCAAATTTGTTCGCAAGTCCAACAAAACATTGTCTAGGAACTAGGATAATAATTAAATTGGCTGTACACAGTATAAAACTGACATGTTCCATGATCGTGTCCTTGTTCTTCAGATTCATGTTGATGGTTGAACGATTCATGTTTCTCTTTAATCTCCATCGTTATTGCTTGGTGCTTCTTAGCAATACCAGCTTCATCGCTTTTGCGTTCACGCTTGTTGTTCCGTGATTCAAATCCAGATATTTTCATTCCACTGCATAGTCATGTGTAAAAGTAAGTGCCCCCTCTTTTAATTTTATGTTTTTTGTGTGTGTAAATCGAATACAAATCCTTTGATAAATACCAACATGTAATTTTTTTTCGCCATGTTATTAATTTAACAAAAATTAAGCCGAAAAAATATCATGCAATACTGATTCAATAGCTTGTAGATTCACCTTTAGCAATCATTGCCTGTATGACTTTATCCGTCCCTCACCTCCTTGTGGAAGAATTTTGGTCCATTCTTTACAACATTGTTTTAGTTAATTGAGGTTCTCGGGCATTTGTGGTTTATGCACAGCTCTCTTAAGGTCCCCCCACATTGTTTTAACTGGTTTGAGGTCTGGACTACTTTGATTAGGCCATTCCAAAACCTTCATTCTTGATGTACTGTAGATTGGCCTCACATTTACCTCTAGAATACTCTGTTATACAGAGGAGTTCATGGGTTCATGTTCATATCTGAAAGTTCGTAACTCGAATGTTCGTATGTAGGGGATTTATTGTATTAATATTATTGATGATTTACTATACATACAGTATGTGGACTAGATGGATGATATAATCCAAAGTGGCCTAAAACAACCCTCTGCTGATAAAGCATTTACTTATCCCTTTACAACACAATAGAACTTGATCCGCTCTTCATTCTCCCCACCTCTGTGTAAACTATGGCGATCATCCAGAACCTCTTAGAAGGACGTGGCACTGACAGCATGGCCCAGAGGAAGACGAGGACGGGCAGCACCAGCGATATGACGGAGGCCGTGACCACGTTGTTCAGCACGATGATAAAGTAGCACACCAGCTCCGAGTGCGCAGCCACGACGTTACACAGTGCAAAGAGGAGTTTAAGCAGCCGGTTCTGGGAGGCATAAAACTGATGACTCTGTACCAGCTCCTCGATGGCATAGGGCCTGGAACAGAACAACCACGGGTCATAAAAATCCATACTGTACTGTATGCAATTCTGTAGGTTTTTATTTAATTTCTTTGTTATTTATAACACCGTTATTGTGCTCGAGAATTTCTAGCTAGACATCGACTCAAAATATCCTGTAGGACTTTAAAGTGGAACCAAAAAAAGATATTTTGTTCTTTTCATAAGCAGCATGTTTTATTATTACCGCTTAGAATTACTTTTTTTTATTACTTTTTTTAGTTCTGTATACGCGTGTGTGTTTGGTGTTTGTGCGCTCAGAGACCTACCTGTCTGTGAGCAGTTCACTGGCTGTTCTGGCTCTCCTTTGTTGTTCTAGGCATTGCGCTTCAGACTCCAGATCTATAGTGGGCTGAGAGCACAGCGTCATCCTGCTGTGAGCTCGAGGCTCCTCAGACTCAAAAGTGTCATCCAGATCATCGGCACTGCAGAAAGAGGAGGAGATCAGAAAACATGCAAATCTGAATGAACAGCAGCAAAAAAAAATACATTTAATAATGTACTGGCTAATTTCTATACTGATTATCCCGTATAGGACCACAGGAGGCCTTGAGCCTCTCCCAGGGGACTTGGGGTACAAGGCGGGGTACGGCCAAAACAGCAGCTAATGAGAAACATTGTGAGAGCTGTAAGAACATCCAGACATCATCAACCTTCACAGGACAGGACTGAAGGTGTAACAATCCACAATGTAATCAACCCATTCGTTTTTTGCCTGGGTTTCACCTGCTCTAACCCCTGAGCTGTAGTGTAGACGAGACCCACCTGGCAGTACGACTGATGTTGAGAAGGTCAGTATCAGTCTCATCCAGACACGTGTCCAGGGTGATGCTTTCACTCTCCTCAGACAGCTGGTCATCTGTGGGCTCGCTTGCAGGCCTCTACACGACACACACACAGCATCTTATGTCATAAAGGTACCATTCCATAATACACCTTCTCAGCCAATGACTGCCAACAGTCTCTCCATCACCAATGCACTATACGTGTATGTCTCTGCTGTACCACGGTATCGTATTTTCTTATCCGTTCTTATGATTCAAATCCGGATACTTTCATCCCACTGCACACAGTCATGTGTAAAAGTGCCCCCTCTTTTAATTCTATGTTTTAGGTCTTAGTATTAAAAAAATACATCCTGAGACAAATAATAACATACAGTATAACTTGTTTCACTGTGTAATTAATTTAATAAATATGACCCCCAAAAGAAAAAAAAAACAACAACATGCGATACTAAGTGTTCCAATAGCTTATAGAGTCACCTTTAGCAGAAGTACTGTACTTGACATAACATGAAGTAACCGTTTCCTGTATGGATATCATATATGTCTCTCATATTCTTGTGGAGGAATTTTGTTCGATTCTTCTTTACAACATTGTTTCATTTCACTTATGCACAGCTCTCTTAAGATCCTGCCACAGCATTCCAATTGGTTCGAGGTCTGAACTTTGACTAGGCCATTCCAAAACGTCTTTAGGTCATTCCATAAACTGTCTGATGTAGATTAACTGGATTGTTTCAGGATTTCATGGTTGACTCAATGACTGCAAGGTGCCCAGGTCCTGTGGCTTTAACACAAGCGCAAATCATCACCCCTCCAGCATTGTGCTTGACAGTGGATATGAAGTGTTTCTACTGAAATGCTGTATGATTTTCACCAAACATGGCACTGGGCACTAAGGCCAAATAACTCCACTTTAGTCTAATCTATCCATAGGACATTGTCCCTGAACCTCAGTTGTGCTTCCATGTTCTTTCTCCTGTACTGTACTTGTTCAGTCTTCTTCTAATTGTGCCTTCATGGACTTAGCAGGCTCAGCAAGGCCTGTAGAGTCTGTGACGTAGCTATTGTGTTTTTTTTTTTCTTCTATTGAATGTGATGGGACGTCCACTCCTGGGAAGATTGTCAACTTGTCTTGAAGGCTTTTCACTCGTAATAATCTTTATCACTGTAGAATGTTGAACTCCAAATTGTATTTGCGTAATACTAAAACCTTTTCTTCGCTTTTTAATGAACAAAACAAGGAATTAAGAGACGGGGCGCTGATGTCTACATACGACTGTGTGTGTGTGAATGGGAAAACTACCTGTGTGTAGTGTGAGCGCAGGTGTGTGGTGTCTGACCTGGCTGATGTGGTGGATGATCAGGTAGCGTTCCTCACACAGGACGGTCGATGTGTCTACGTACTGCTTGGTGAGCAGGTTGAGCCACAGTGTGAAGCTGTCCACCATGGCCAAGCACAGCACCCACAGGAACTTCAGCACGTCCAGGATCCGCTGCACCGTATCGCTGCCAGAGCCTGCAACAACGGCGGATGTGAAGAACGCCGCAAAACCTTCAACTGATCAATTACACCACGGCTTTCAATGGCATGAACCACCTCTATGGCTAATAATATTCCTACTCCTATAAGAATAGCAGCTGTAATGTGTGAGAGAGCTTCAGAGGAAAGCGTGCACTGACCCACTGAGTCACATTTAGATGAGGAATCCAACTCTCATCAATCATGAGGAATACTGACATCACCATAAGCATCGATTCTTACAGATTTCCTAGTTCTATGCTACTTTAGACGCGAGCACCAACCTGACTCCTCTTCTTGTTCTCCCGCCTCCTCCTCTTCCTCCTCAAAAACAGGCTCCGCCTCCACAGCATCACCTGATTAACAGTAATACCTGAGCATGTATACAGTACACCACTGATATGGAAATGACTTCGTACTTGAATGTGGTAATATAATGTGATACAATATAATAAATAAATATGAATAAATATTCACATAAGGAATGTGTAAATAATGCTAAAAGTACTTTATTTACTACTACTCAGACCTGTTTGACCCTGATCATGTTTCAATCATCTCATATACATGAATCAATAACAGTATAATAATCGTGTTTGGTGATGTGTTTGTGTTGCAGTGCATCACACAACATAAGTAACAAACTCAAGACAATAAACATGTCTCTTATAGACTGCATTCGGGATTAGAGGGAAATTTGTGTGTGTGTGTGTTGGGGCGGGGGTCTTACCTGAGGCCTGCGAGACAGCCAGATGTGCCTTTTTCTCCAATCTCTGTTCTTTCTGTCTCTGTTGTCGCTCTCGTAGCACCTGTTTAGCGCTCGTTACCCACGCCTGGTAGGCCATCTGTACAATCACGCATCACACGCACAAGATAAAGTCTTATATACAAAGGGAAAAGACCAATTGTCTTAACTATTAACTATTATATCAGCAATTACTACCCGTGTGTGTGTGTGTGTGTGTGTGTGTGTGTGTGTGTGTGTGTGTGTGTGTGTGTGTGTGTGTGTGTGTGTGTGTGTGTGTGTGTGTGTGAATGTGTTAAA
>JAAGKR010001820.1:95071-111632 GCA_011419295.1 Clarias macrocephalus
ACTACCCGTGTGTGTGTGTGTGTGTGTGTGTGTGTGTGTGTGTGTGTGTGTGTGTGTGTGTGTGTGTGTGTGTGTGTGTGTGTGTGTGTGCGCATGTGTTACCTGAAATGGAGTCTGTTTATGTTGTTTCTGCTCCTCTTCCAAGATGTCCTCATCTTCACTGTCTGATTCGAACAGGTAATAATCCCCAGAATGCAATACTAAAAACACACACACAGACACACACACAGACAGAGGTCACGTTTTAGTGGGTGGGCAAGTGATAGAGTGAGAGAGAGTGATAATAGGTGAATAAAGAGTGAGTATGTAAGTATGATAAAATGAGTGAGAGTGAGTGAGCGTGAGTGGAGAGTGATAGAGAGGGTGTGTGTGTGTGTGTGAGTAAGTGAGTAAATGGGTGGGTGTGAGTGAGTGAATGAGGGAGTGAGTGGTAGATTAAATGAGTACAGGAATGTGAGTAGGTGGTTGTGAGTGAGTCAGGGAGTGATCAAGTGTGAGTATGTGAGGGAGTGTAGGGGAGTTTGAGAGAGTGAGTGAATGGGATGGTGAGTGAGTGTGAGAGGTGAGTGAGTAAGAGAGTAGGTGGTTGTGAATGGGTGAGGGAATGATTGAGGGAGTGAGACTGAGTTAAAATCTGTGAGTGAGTAAAATATATATGAAAGTGAGAGTAATTTAGTGAGTGAGAAAGGGAGCAAGCGAGTAAGGGAGTGAGTACTGTATGTAATAGGGGAATGGGTGAGTGAGTGAAAATATTTGAAAGTGAAAGACCGAGTGAGTGAGGGAGAGAGCAAGGGAGTGAGTACTGTATGTAAAAGGGTGAATGGGTGAGTGAGTAAAAATAATTATTAGTGAGTGAGTGAAAAAGCGAGTGAGTGAGCGAGTGGGCAAGGGAGTGAGGGAGTAAGGGTGCAAGCAGGGTATGTAATGGGGGAATGGGTGAGTGAGTAAAAATAATTATCAGCGAGGGAGTGAATATATTTGAAAGTTAGAGAGAGTGTGAGAGTGAATGAGTTGGGGAGACTGGTGAGTGAGCGAGCGGGCAAGGGAGTGAGTAGTGTGTGTATTAGGGTGAATGGGTGAGTGAGTGAAAATAATTATTAGCGAGTGAGTGAGTGAGCATGTGGGTGAGTGACAGACTTAGTAAGTGAGCATTTAGCTAGTTTGTTTCAGCCTGTATGAGGATTATAGAAGACGTGTGTACCAGTTGCATGGTCTATCCAGGGACGGTGCCACTCTTTTTTCTTCTTTCCCTCCTTCGTCTCTTCCTGGGACTCTGTATAAATCACAGATGTGACAAGAAGTTATCCTTATATCCAGTGACATGTAGAAGATGTTTTCATGTAAATCAATGCATTTTGTGGTCATACAGACATGCTGTAGTGTGTAAAAGTAAAAAAGAAAAAAAAAATTACCGTGACTGCTAAAATACACCATATAACTTATACTGCATAGTCCAGTGCATGTATGTAAATCAGTACATCACACTATATCTGTAGGCACTACATTAATTTTGAATGTTAACAGTCTAATGGCAATCTGCTGGTTATCATCTCCAATATTCCTAAATGTTCTTAGTCTATAAATCCCCAAAGGAAACATTCAACTGCATTCATTAGAACAGAACTGAATGATGTGGGAGCGATGGAGGAGAGCGAATGTGCACCTGATGGCTGCTGCTCTCTTTCAGATATCTTCCGTCCGTCTTTATAACGCTGCTGCTTGTCACGGATTCGCTTCATCCTGAGGAGTCGCACCGATATAAACAGTGAGTGTGGTGAAGTCAGCAGGCATGTTTACTGCTGAGTTTGTAATTAATTATTTAAAACAGTGATGGGAGAATCCAGCTCGCATAGGCTGTAATCATGTGTGTTATGGTGGTGTGTGTGTGTGTGTGTGTGTGAGGTGAGGGAATGAGCATGTGCAGAGGAACAAAACTCACGAGCTCTTCAGCTGCTGGATGGACTTTTTCTCGGCCTGCTGATAAAAACGCACGTTCTTCAGAATGCTGGCATTGAACAGCTCGAAACCCCTGTATGTTCAAACACACACACACACACACACACACACACACACACACACACACACACACACACACACACACAACAATCCGACACAATAAAGGAGGTTGTACAGTATGAAGTAATACCTGCAGGGGTGCCAATAATTAAGCCACGTGTGCAAAGTTTTGTTGAGGCATTTGTTTCTTTTTCAATTAATTTATTTTCATTAAAGGCAGGATTTGTCTCATTTTTTTCAAACATGAGATAAAGCTACTTTATCTCCCAAAAGGCGAGCCCCCTCAAAACTTCTTCCATGGGGTGGCAATAATTATGAACGGGACCCGTATTATTAAGCAGACTGAGATGGACTGTGGCTTTCTAAACTGTTATCATTAATGGTCGAAGCAAAAACACATCAACAACGCTTCCAAGCGATTTCATGTTTCTACTGCACTAGCGCATCGTTCCTCTCTCCTCCAGCAGGGCGGCGCTCTCACCGTGATGCCTGTTGCGCAGACGCATGCAGATCCGCGGTCACGTGCACAAAGTAGAAGCTGATGAAGACTCTCCTCTGGAGTAGGAGGAAGAAGAAGCAGATGCTGTCCCAGATGATACCTGCTTCCTCAACAGGCAAACTGCAGTCTTTACCGCTCAGAGATGAAGCTGTGGACACACACACACACACACACCTGTAACCATTCTGCACTTTCCCACTACAAAGAAGCTGGGTCTCAGCAGTTAGCAAAATCAGTTCTGCCAATAAAACCCTGCTGGTCTGGAGTCAAGAACTAAACTTCAAGAGCTTTAAGCTGCTGTGATTTTTTTATTTTTTGTTTCTGTTGCCATGACAACGCAGCTTAAGTCACGTCCATGAAAATGTTTTCAAGACAATGGTTGAAAATGAGCGCAATTAAAACGTCAACCATAAATAAGAGGTCTTCAAAGAAACCACCATTTTACTAGTAACTGCATAAAACGAATAAAAAAGGATATGGGTTGTGGTTTCAATACCGGAAAAAAACAATGTGTCATTTCTAAAAGTAAAACTTTTTTATTCTTTTAAAACGAGTGAAAACGCAGACTCACGGTCATAGTAGCCTTTGACTGTACAGACAAGACTGAAGAGCTGGATCACCCAGCAGAAACGTGCCTGCATCTCAGCGACAAACACACAGGCCAGGACCTGACAGGACCACACACACACACACACACACACACACACACACACACACACACACACACACACACACACACATCATCAGTTCAGTTATTACAGCAATCATGCGCGACACTGTTCGGGGGCCTGGGAGTTGTTCTGCTCACTCACAGACAGAGAATTCTTGGCGATGATGACTCCCACGTTGTAGATGATGAGGCAGTCCCACATGAGCAGGCGTGTACGTGACGGTTTGATCATCAGCCGCCTACCGTACAGGAGGAAGAAAAAGCAGGCCAGAAGATAGCCCAGACCGAACACGCTGATCCGCGTGGAGCCCGTCACGAACACGACGGCCAAGACGACCCAGAACATGTGGCGGAACACTAGGACTTTCGCCATGTCCAAGTAAGACCTGAGAGAGAGACAGAGAGAGAATTTCGATTTCAGTCCATCTGAAATACAGTAAAGCTTAGAGAGTCAATTTCACCAGCTTTATACTGTATCTGTTCTATCCGAACACCATCCGGTGGGTTTAAAGGTCCAGTTTGGAATTTTCTTACAACCCCTTGCTCCACATCCTCTGTTCATTTGTAAGGACAAATGTAACAATAAGGAGATTTGTAAGTGTTTTTTGAAATGCTGCAAATTATTTTTTTTGGGGGGGGATTTTTCCACGATTTTTTCTCCCTAATTTAGTCGTGTCCATTTCCTCCCCGTCACTAGGGGGCTCCCACATTAAGGCTACTACTACCACTCAGCCAGGAGGGCCGAAGACTATCACATGTTTACTCCGAACCACGTGACGCCAGCCGACCGCATCTTTTCGAACTGTTCGCTCACGCACCGTTGCGTAACGCACTCGGAGGACAGCGCTATCCGCTCCTTCTGTTGCGCGAGCTTACAGACGCCCCTGATTGGCTGTAGAGCTGTGATTAATGTGGGAGCACCAAGTACCTCTCATCCCTCCCCTCTGAGCGAGCTCGGCCAATCAGCTCTCTCTAGACCTCCGGCTGCAAGAGGTTACAGCACCACCCGGGATTCGAACTGGCGATCTCCGGGTGGTAGGGCGAGCACTTTACCACTGCGCCACTCGGAGGCCCGAAATGCTGCAATTCTTAAAATATTTAGCATATTATTTATCTTTAAATTATACATTTATATGGTTATTATAGGCTTCTAAGCCCTTTTAAACAACATGAAGTGTACAACCGAGATCCTAAATTATCATACACTGACAAAATAGCATACAATATGATCAAGACACAAACATGTTAACCACACCACACCACCTTTAATGCCCGGCATGTCCAACCATATTCGCCAATCAGCCATAACATTATGAGCACCTGCCTAATTTTGAATAGGTCCTCCTTTTTGCCAGCAAGACCGTCCTGATCCTTTGAGACATGGACTCCACCAGACGTCTAAAGGTGTGCTGTGGTATCTGGCACCAAGCCAGCAGTAGCAAATCTTTTGAGTTGTGAGACGAGGCCTCCATGGACCGGACTTGCTTTTCCAGCACATCCCACAGATGCTCGACTGAGATCTGAAGGGCAGATACCGTCCGAGACGAAGTGCCAATCCATCGCAGCGCTCAACAAGTGAACAATAAATTTAAAAACATGCATGGCTGCTGTTTCATATATGTACCCCGATGCTCCAATTACTTGCTCACATTTCAAATGAAGTGTGTTTGTGGGTGAGCATGCTTACAGCCCACTTACTGGAGCTCCACACTGACCTAGTGGTCAAAAGTAGGAGTTTTGCCCAACCATTGCCCAACAGAGGCCCTCTGGTGCAGGTCAGGGTCATGTATTTGGCAAACTGGACTAGTCTAAAAATATTCTGTGGCCACCTTAATCTTATTTTTAGAAATTAATTTAGAAGCAGACTGACAACATGTACTGCAAGTGTATACAGTGACTATATACTAATATACTGTATACGAGTACATATAGAAGTTTATGGTAATATACTCCAAATACTGGGAGAGGGGAAGGGAATAAAGACATGTGGACCACAGTGACATGCACAGTGTTTCTCCTCACAAAATGTGACTCTCTTATCCAATGGCAAAGTCTTTCAGGACTTTTTTTTTTACGTTTCTTAAGTCCACAAGTTGTAGTTGAGCTGGAAATTTTGCTGAAATCTGATAACTATTATAGTAATAATGATTTTACTTTGTGTGCATGACAGAAAACATACAAATCAATTGAAGAAGCAAGCTAGTAGACTGTATCCTGGATGACTGCATGCTATTTTTTTTTTTTACTCCCTACAACATGGTTAGTCTAAAATTGACTACATAATTCAATAGCACCAAGTTTAGAATCTTGCCCTAGTCTTATTTACAGTAGATTGTTATTAAGGTTGTTCTGCCTCACCAAATTCTAGGCCAAAAACCTCCTACTGGTGAGCGACTTGGTTAGTGCTTAAGAAAGCATATCACTTATTATTATGCACTTAACTCACCTACAGTTATATATATATTATATATATTATATATATATATAATTACAGGCAAATTTATCTTAATCTTAGTCATTAGCATTGTTGATGTAAATGAACTGATCCATAGTGCTGTATGAATGTCTGAGGACCCAAAAGATAAGCAATGTTTAATGCTCATCAGTGTTACAAACAGATATGTTTCACTTCTATTTTTAATCACCCTACAAGCTGGCACTCGTGTATAATGTAATACCCACTGTTTTACTGTACTTCACACTGAGCGATGTGTCTGCATATATGATCCATGTTCCCAGTCTTTTTTTTTTTTTGCCATTCGTTTTATTTGTAAAAGTCTCTCTAAACCGTTTCCAGATCTGTTTTGTATGCAAGCGCACCAACATCCGTTTTATAGTAAAGGGTAGTTTGGCAGCAGTTAAAAGGATCACTCTTTGTAAGATGAGGAGGAATAGTGCCAGAACGCATAACCAGAACCGAATGGATAGGACGCTGTTCCCACTTCTGCTCCAAAAGTAGAATCATATCAGGGAAGAGCAGAAAGCACGATAACAGGCTTTTCATGCGGATTAGCCCATCCCGTGAACAAGAATCTGTTTATATGTCAGGTGAAAACGTCGGCGTGACATTAATCTGTCCTGAGGTGAACCCTAGGGAAGACCAGGATTATCACCTTGATCTTTTATGATGCAGTGATCTTTTTGCCCAGGGAACACGGTAATCCATAAATAACTAATTTCTTTTCTTTTTAGCATTGATGCTATACCCCACTACTATAAGCGAAGCGCTGATTTCCTTTACACTTACTGGGCTACTGAAGTCATCACCGGAATTAATGTCAAAAACTCACGAGTGGGATTTTATTGCCTGTACATCCAAAGCAGAAAAAAACAAAAAGACAGCCATGATTCTGGAGCACCGATATCCTTATACATACTGTACTGGACAACCAATGAGATGAGACTGAAACCTTGTAACAAACCATAACACACAAGGCAGGATGGAATGGAAAAGACTAACAGAATCTCAAAGATGGAGGAGGAAAGACCTTTATTAAGAAATACTTCTCCTCTTTCTTCTATTACATTTCAGCAGATTAATTGCTTCACAGTGAGCAGAACCACTTTGCACATGTCAGAAAAAGTAAAATTTTAGGTAAATGGTTTGAGCGTGTAAACGCAAATCTTGACGGACCATCGACCATGAAAAAAGTTAAGTGACAGGAATCAGAATGATTTCAATCGGATTAATGAAATATAGTCCACTTAAACATAGCTAGTGATGCGCAAACTACACAACATCATTAAAGTTTCATTAAAAACATTATTTTTCTTTTATTATTTTAGCCTTCTGCTAAAGCATATGAAAAGCATATTTTACAGCCTTCAAATATGATTTTAAATACGGGCCAGACTTCACGAGCCTTGGCCGGACATGACCCTGTCACATCATTTTTGGTATGTTCCGACCACTGCAGTTTTTGAAGTTGCTCTGACCCATTCCTCTATCCATCCAACCATCATCTGGGCCCTTCTCACAGTAGCTACATTTTTAATATCTCCTTACAATGGCAGCTGAAAGTACTGTATATGTATTAGGCAGCAAGTGAACCTTTTTTCCTGAAGTTCATGTGTTGGAAGCAGGAAAAAAAAAGGGCAAGTATAAAGATTCGAGTGATTTTGACGAGGCCCAAATTGTGATCATTAGAGAACCTCAGCTCTTGTTGGATGTTCCTGGTCTGCAGTGGTCAGGACATACCAAAGGTGGCGCAAAAAAAGAAAACCTGGCGACAGAGTCATGGTGGCCAAGACTCATGACGTCTGGCCCATGTAGCGTTTTTTATCCAACTTGTTAAAAAAGTTCATTCTGGCTGTGGTAAAAAGGTGTCGGAACACACAGCGCATTACTGCTATGGTAGCAAAAGGGGAACCTACTCGATATTAGGCAGCTGGTCATAATCTTATGGCTGATCACCGTATATATAGTATTCCCTGTCTTAAAAATGAGTTCCGTTTCGGGAGCACGTTTGTAAGTCGGATTTGTTCTCAAGTCCGATAAAGTGAGTTTCATTACGCCTTCGACATGAATATACAATGTAAAGCATCCCAATCAATTTGACTTAATGTCTGTCCCCTTTCTTAAGTAAAGAGGACAGCGCCTAAGTAAATGAATCTTGTACATCAAATGTAACAGTGTTGTCTCTGCGCCTTTAAATCGCGAGCGGAATCCCAGACGCCGTTTTGTTTCTTAGAGCTGTTTTCCACTGTATTGGACTGTGAACTGTCAACAACTGTTTTGTTGAGGATTTTGCTAAATTCATCATGCTTCCGGACTGATTCATTAAAACCGGGGAAACCGACTCATTTCTCCCACACGCCCCCACGCACGCACGCGCGCACACACACACACACACACACACACATACACACATACACACACACACACAATATACCGGATTTTCACTTACACACTGAAAATATTGTATATAATTGTAAATATCGGTATCTGGTGCACTGAAGTGTCTATTTTTTGTACAATACACACGAGCTACTTCCGTGATTTGTTCACATCTACAAATGTTCGTAAATCCGCGGTCCGTTCATATTTATGGAACTTCGTAACTCAAATGTCCGCAAGTCTGCGACTTACTGTATATAGTTCTGCATGAAAATAGCTGCAATCAACAATTCGTTTTAGTTGCTGAAGTGACATAAAAAGAGACAGAACCATCTGTAGATTCTGTAACCATGGATCCATAGACCGTACCTGCAGTTGATGAAATTAGGAGCTGGGTTAAACAGCATGTGCTCCATGGGGTCCGCGTTGTCCTTATTCTCTCCGCCCATAACCATCCACTCCTCTTTCTTCTCGTTCTCAAACACTGTCCACTGCATCGAGGCACACATTAGCAGCAGGAAGTCCGCTGCATACACACACACACACACACACACACACACACACACACACACACACACACACACACACACACACACACACACACACACACACGGTTCAAAGCACACTCCACTCGTGCTATATCCGAGTCATATTGGAGTTTGATATATAACTTGTGAAATATTGTTCTCGCTCACCGATGAGGTTCTTGGAGTTGGGGATGGTGTAGAAATCAGGCAGATAGATCCATTTGATCAGAGGTGAGTTGATGGTTATTGTGTTTTTCCATCTCCATGGGTAGTCTGTAGAAAATTACATCAAATTAAGCTTTTTAGGTTGGCACGCTGATAATAATGTCAAGTCAAGTTTATTTCTTGGATTCATGATGTCTGTTAGAATGGTGTTTTCTAAACAAACTGGCTGTGCAAAACTAGACTGCTCGCATAGTTTATGACTGGTGTTCAGCCTTTAGCTGAAGAAGATCTTTGGTTCTTTGAGTGACTAACCGACGCAGAGAGCAGGAGGCATTCCCACACACAGGATGTACTGATAGATCATGAAGATGACCAGGAAGATGCAGTATTTAGACCAGATCTGAGCGATGGCCTCGCGCCGACGACGCACCATGATGGCAACCAACCAGCATCCGTGGATCAGGACCAGGAAGTTCATGCGCTGGCCAATCGCATTCACAGTCATCAGGAAGCAGATCTATGAAGTTTCATCGGAAACACGGTCAGCACAAGTACTGGATAACATCCAAAATAATCATAAAACATAATTTTTTTTTTTTTTTAACTACAGGCATGTTCTGTGCTAATTCAATTACTGTGTAAGTTCAAAGACGTTTGTCAGTTCAAAAGGATATTATTTAAGCACTCTTTTTTATCACTGTAAGCCTCCGAGGGTTCATGTCTCTCGGAGACTCATTAAGAGTTGTTTAAAAGCTGTGATGTATAAGATGAAGGAGCCAAACCTCAAGGCCAAACTTGTAGAAGCTGAAGTTGAGCAGGTATCTGATGCAGGGTAACAGACCCTCGTCCAGTTTGTCACGTGTGGATTGTGGGAAGATGGCAGGGATGGAGGGAGGAGATCGTTGTATCTGCTTAAAGTGATGGATCTGGTGCCGGTACACAGTCGCCTCGAACACCAGCAACAGCAGCACCATGAGATGATTCTAATGGCACACAGTACAGTATGTCACGTTCTGGTTTCATGTAAAACTTTGTATATAATGTTTTATATTAACATTGTATATACTATTATTTCCAAAATGTTGGATTGTATTTATATACATACAGTGGTGCCAAAAGTATTTTTATGTTTTTTTTTATGTTTTAATGTCATTCTCAATTTCCGTTGAAATAACGAAATAACTTTTTTTCTTGCTTCTGTCATGTTGCATTCATATGTGTGGAATCATGAACCATTATTTACTTTACATGGCGCTACATCGGCCACTTTATCAAAAACTACATAGAAATTTAAAAATCCCTACTGGTTGATAAATGAGGCTACAGTAGAGATTCGTGCTGATACGCTGTACTGTTCACTACTACTGAATATTTATTGTGTGTATTGATTGTATGACCAAACTGGCAATCTCACCTTACTGTATCCTAAAGCAGTGGCATCCTTCCTAAAGCCGAACCAGTTGGCCGGATCTACAGGCGCTCTGTAAAGTGTGGAGTTCAGGATCTCATCAGGGTTCAGACTCGTCTCATTAATCAGAGGCTAGAAAACAAAAACAGATAGATTCCATTTATTTAAATTCTATTTTATTTGTACAGCTTTATAGGAAATAAATTCTAGATATAAATGAAAAAATGTTATCTTGTGTATATAATAAAACTGTAAAATCGGCGTGTCGGTACATTAAAGAAATTTTCCGAGCTTGGTGTAACATATAGGCCTTGTTTAATTTCAATCGGCAATATGCTACTTTGAAACTGAAATGGAAAATCAACCTTGAAAAAAATCATTAGTTCATCCCAAAATTCAACAGATGGCGCTGTAAATTTTTTATCACGCACTTATGAATGTGCAATTGAAATCTACTTAATAGACGCGATCTCGCATCTTCATTCCGCGCACTTCACAGTAACACACACAAAAAAAAATGTAGTTAATTCCGAAATTCAACAGATGGCGCTGTACTTCTTTGGTCCCTAATAAGCAAACTGGAGGTGATGGCAGCAAAGAAAAACTACCCGAGATGACGAGGAGAAGAAACTTTGGGTGATACCAGATACCATAATTACGACCATAAATTAATCCATTTTGAGGTTCAATGTGCCCTTGTACAGGAGGAAATGTGTTTTTCTTTTTTGTTTTTTTAGTTTTTTTTTTTGGAGGCTTGGTTCAAAAGTGTCCAATGCAATTTCAGTCCTTCAACTATTTGACCAACTGACGTCATAAACCATCACAGTGAAACTGTTTATATCGACGTAATCCAAGCCATCTTCATGGTTATTAAGTGGACATGTCCTCAGTTAGTTGTTCATATAGTATTTTTTTAGAAACTGAAATTTCACCCTAATCGATGATTAAAGACAAGCAGAGGTCTGCATCATTGATTAGGCCACATTTTATGCTTCTAAAAAAACTGAAAACTATATGAACAAACAAAATGGGAGTAAAATTGATTAAATTGAATGTACGCAAATTTATACAATAGGCATGCGCAGTGATGTGCCATTAATAACTGCTGTGGAGGGTCTGCTAATCATCTGAGACGTAAATAACTCATTGTTTTCATAAACGGCCTTAAAGCTCGAGACTACATGTGCCTTAAGGGCGTGGGTGTGATTAGAATGATGTATGGGGAGATGCATCGAACAGTACAGACTGAGCTTTCAGACTCTGCCAGCAACATCAAGCATGTGGGTGTGTGTGTGTGTGTGTGTGTGTGAGAATGTTTGCTTATAAGCTTATGGGATGAAAGAGATAAAAAGGAGATGGGAGATTAGAAGCGTATCTATGGATATACAATCTCAAATATGTGCATGTGAAAAAAAAAAGAAGCTGTTATAGGTGTGTGTCTCACCGCTGTACAGTTGTTGGAGTACTCCTCAGGTTTGACGATGCTGAGCTGGTACAGCATCTTGCAGACGATGATCACGCAGACCCAGACGGTGGACACACACGAGGCCATGGGCCTGAATCGGGCGAAGGGCATCGCGAATGACCACAGTACCACCAACACCAAGTTCATCACAGACGGCTACGCGGCGACAGAGAGAAGAGAGACAGAATGAGGGAGAAAGAGCGGGAACGGGAGGAAGAGTGGGTGGTGAGACACATTAACACCTCATAAAACGATTCGTTAATGATGTCTTTCTAGGCGGCAATCGTCCTATAAACATATTTTACACGTTTAGACCTGTTGTGTCAAACAGCAAGCCGACAGTTTTAAAACAGTCGGGTTTGATTAGCGGTGCATTTGTGCACGTTGTAAAATAAAAGCAGGAAGATGGATTTCACTGGGATCTCGAAGAGATTATAAACTGTTTCAAATGCTCGAAAATACAAACTCGCATCACTCTCACTCACACACTACGGACAATTTGGAAACACAAAAGAGTCTAATCTGCATGTCTTTGGACTGTGGGAGGAAACCGGAGTAACCAGAGGAAACCCACACATAGTGGAGGCACAGTGGCCTCAAAACCTCCAGGGTTCGATTCCCACCTCGGGTCTGCCTATGCTTGGTGGGTTTCCTCCGACAGTCCAAAGATGATGATGATCGAGTGAGGGAGTTTTGGAATAGGGTCACTGTTATTGCTGATCCTGGAGACTCCTTCCATAAATCTCTCTTTATTATTAAAAAAAAAAATTCTTAGCCATACACCTCCATGTGAAGCGATTTTTAAAATTCTACAAACGATAGCACGTTAAAATGAACACATTGATATAAACCTATTGGTGAAATCAGAGCTGCTATCATTAATCCAAACCACTAAAGATCACCAAGCGCATTCAAGAATTCAACGAATGAATGAAGAATAATAAACATTTGTTCGGAGACCTCGGAGAGTGCCACCCAGACGACAAACAGAGCAACGATTTTGTGGATGTGGAACTCCAGGACACGCCAGAGAAAAACCTGAACGTCTGTGAGGATGTCTAGGAACTTCCTGAAGAGCACCATGAGTCTGTCCATCACCAGCCCCCACTTACTGGGCATCATCACTGAGGGAGAGTTGACAGATTTCACACACGTTAGAACAGGACCAGAACGCTTAGAATCAAATCAGCATCATGACTGAAAGTTATGCACGACTGACCTCCATCTTCAGACTCATCATCTCCCATTTCTGTAGTCCGATCTTCCTCCTCACAACCTCCTTTCTCTGTCTTTAGGGCAGATTTCTTTCTGCATGTCCAACATATTTATAAGTTAGTGTAGAAGAACAGAAAGAACATCAAAGATCAGAGTCAGGTTTATGGCTTCATCTTTTATCTTTATGCAGAAATAACATTAATTACTCGTGTGAAGATAAACAATGCTAAACAGCTAGGATGAGACCATGATTCATGTGTTTCAGGATGGAGCATGATTATACTGTAAGTTCTCAACATTGTCCATTTTTAACCTGGCCTGTTATGGATGGAGTCAGGTATGCCGTCATGGACTTTCTGCCACCGATGGCTTTGGCTCTGTATGGAATTCTTTAAATTGTGCTATATAAACACTTCTTCTTATAATGGTGATAATTATCCAGACTATTTAGTTTCAGCATTAAGTCTGTTAGAGGTCGTGCCTGTGCAGAGGAGTGACATTCTCCAGGTCTGTGATCTTCATGAATGACTTGTGGAAGTAGTGCAGCTGCAGGATGCAGGCCAACAGGAAGAAGCCGGGAATCAGAATACTGCTGAACAGCTCGGATAACTTAAACGTCTCGAGGCCGATATCTGCAAGCCTGGAGGGCAAAAACATGGAAACTCACTGATAAGTATACAGTATATACACTAAAAATACACACCAACCCAAACATTCAAACAGATGTTAGATGACTCACATTTTTTAACACTCTCCAAGTACAACAGGGACATTGGTGTAAATACAGGTAGTCCCCGACTTATGAACATTCAAGTTCATAGATACAAACAGGCTGCGGTTCTACTTCAGCTTCAATCGCTGAGGCAGCTCACATGTATTGTACAAAAAGAGACACTGCAGTGCACCAGATACCAATATTTACAATTATATATGATATTTTCAGCGTATAAGAGGCTGCGTAAAATGTCTAAAGTCTGGTATGTTGTATGTGTGGGGATGCAGGAGAAATAAGTCGGCCTCAGTGGTTTCAATGAGAAGCATGAAGATAGAGAAGAAAAAAAAAGCTGTCCTGATTAGTGAAATTTCGGAAAATCCTTAACCAACCTGAGCTTACAGTCCAATACAGTGGAAAACAGCTCTGAGACTAAATGGCGTCCGGAATTTTAAGTACTCATTAGGCGCGATTATGTTTTTTGGCCACATGATGGCAGTGTGGGGAATGGGGACAAATTTAGTCAAGTGGATTGTTATGCTTTGCATTGTATATTGGTGTCAAAGGCGTATAAGTCCCACTTTGTCGAACTTGAGAACAAATCGCACTTATCAACGTGCACCCGGGAACGGAACCAATTCGTAAGTCGGGGACTGCCTGTATTTGATGTCATTTTCTTTGTTGTCTGGATAAGCAGACGGACCCAGTATAAACAACTGTGTCACCTGCCTATACCTGCTGTATGGACATGCAAATACAGACAAATAACGTACTGGTCTTCTGTGAAGCCGGTGAAGTTCTTCCAGTAGTATGGGAAGTCCTCAAACTGGAAAGTGTAGATGGCAATGAGCACCAACATGGTGTAGGCCACCACCAACCACCAGAATGGCTTTAGTAGCCTCCTCCATAAAGAGTAGTACACCTACACACAGAGAGAGAGAGAGAGAGAGAGAGAGAGAGAGAGAGAGAGAGAGAATGATAATTATACACTTGTCAAAAAAGAAAAACACTGTGGTCTAGTTAGTACACTGATGTAATAAGCCGGCTGTGTGGTTTACCTGGAAGAGGCACATGCAGAGCAGAAACAGCAGCATGTAGACGATCTTGTAGCCCACCAGCTTGCCGGCGAAGCTGACCATGATGAACATTCCTCCACACACATAGATCCAGTACTTAGCATAGAGACTCATCACTACGCCTCCCAGCAGCTTCAGAATGGAGTCATCATGGGTGGTTCCCTCTGGGGAGCGAGAGAGAGAGAGAGATGGACACAAAGGTCATTCATGTTATGATTCACTTCCGGATCAGTAAGCATTCTCTTTTACACATCTGGTGATTACAGAAGTGAGTAGTGAAGGTGTGGAGCGCGGTACAGCCTCCTGCCTTACCTCCAGTGGTGACCTCCTCGAGTGGGACGCTCTGCTTCTTCTTCCTCCCGAACTTGTCCGTTACCGAGTGTCGTAAAAGCAGCCAGAACGTCAGCGTGAACAGCAGCTGAGGAGGAGATGACGCAAGAAACATCTCTTATACCTCTTATGTCACTTACTTCAGATTCACCACGACTTACTTTCTAAACGAATGAGCATCTTCATTTAAAACACTGACAAGGCCGAATATTCGAGACAGAACATTAATGGCTTTAAAAGTTCCTATTGTTCAGACTGAACAAAGTTTGAAAACGCTCACTCTGGCAGTTTTGCCAAAACAGTTTAAAGAATCAGAGGATGTCGAAGATTTCATTCGTAAAGCTGAGTTAGTAAGGAATCTGTCACAGGCAGGTGTTAAAAAATATGAGTCATAAAATAAAAAAGATAATCAGGTTCCAGTCCACGAGTGCAGCGTTGGTTTTGCACTGAAAGGGGTAGAGGTGTGAATGTTTGAGGGTGTTTGTTAATTTGCATATTTATAGAATCTAAATGGCTTCCTGTGGAGAAAAGTGAAGGTTCCTCCTGTTCCTTTTTATCCTACTTACATTTAACTTCCTTCAGGTTTTGATAAACAAGCGTTTGCTACGTCCTGGCAGTTTGACTGGCATTGTTTAATGGGCAGACATGCGGTACTCCATCTCATGCATGAGTGTGTGTACAGTACATGGTTACTACTAACTGTACTCCTGTTCGTGTGTATGATTCCTTCCTGATGAAAATCATCACAGCGCAGTAAACGGTGTTTCTCATAAGCTCTCACCATGGCTCCCAGGCGCAGACAGGGATAAGGCGCTCGGTCAAGTCCCATCTGTCTCAGGCTCATGGAGCCCAAGTGCTTTGGCAGTTCAGGCTCCAGGTCCATGGCCCAGATGTACTGCAGGCAGCAGAGCCCAATGCCATACAGCAGGAGGAAGGGAGAGCAGAGCATGGCGAAGTGGCGGCGTGCTCGCAGCATCCAGATCACGCACGCCCATAGGAGCAGCACAAAAGTCAACCAGCTGTGGTAGGTGATGCTCCATACCTGCATGTACATATTTATATATCCATGATATCATGATGCAGATAATTCAGACTTTTTGTGTGCATGTAACACTAATATGTAGAGTAACCCATGCTTAACTTCTCATTTTTAGATATAAATAAAGTAAAAGTCATGTTTGTAAAAACAAACAAACAAACAAACAAAAAAAATCTTTATCTATTATATTATGTTTAATTTGCGAGGCTAATTAAATAATTTAAAAAAATCAATAAGGATGTTACCATCATGGCGATGAGAGCAGAGATGTAACTCTGCTGCATGATCATCCTCCCTGCTAATAGTACTGGACTGTCCTGCTGTTGTTGCTCTGTCTCTGTGCTGGGACCTGACACGCACATGAACACGCACATGAACACGCACATGAACACGCACATGAACACGCACATGAACACGCACATGAACACGCACATGAAAACACCTACATACATACGCACGCACATATATACCTACACACACACAAACACATAAATAAAGACACACACACACACAAATAATATATGTATGTGTGTGTGTGTGTGTGTGTGTGTGTGTGTGTGTGTGTGTGTGTGTGTGTGTGTGTGTGTGTGTGTGGGTGTGTG
>JAAGKR010001821.1:0-53881 GCA_011419295.1 Clarias macrocephalus
AAGGCGGCAGTGCTAACCCCTACACCACCGTGCCACCTGGAACTCCTTTAATAACCCAAAAGTGTGAAAATGGCATGAAGTGAGGTCAGGACTATATGGGGGGCCAAGTTCCCATAATGTGCAAGTGGTGTTGGTGAATGATTGTGTGTACAGTTCCCGCAGACTCTTCTGAAAGTTTATTTTTAAGGATCATGGCTTTACGACCTTCTTCGCCACTTTGACTTGAACTCCCCTCATATAATTAACCACAGTCAACTTCATTTAGTAGCGATTCACAAATGAACCAAAATGCAATTTTGATTACATCAGGCAATAATGTCTGGAAATTTTGAGCTAAAATCTAACACAAAATGTCAGGCAATGCCTGTCTTTCCCAACTGTCCTTAAAAGCCCCAAATCTTTCCTATTTCTTTAAGAAGTTAACACGTCTCAGGGGTTCCCTGAAGTGTATCTGTGAATGCTCTAATATTTATTATTAATTCTAAAATAACTTTTCATAGCTCAAATTCCCTCTGTTTCACTTCTTTCACAAACGTGCCGTTTCAGTGTTTATGTAAATGAGCTACTGCTGAGCCACGACCCGAAACGAGTCTGAAACTCGAGAATACACAGCATGGAAGCTCACGTCCGTTATCATGTTTTGGCAGACTGACACTATCTATAAGGTTTATGCTACAGTATCATAAAATCGAGGTGCTAAATAATGTTGAAAGCATTAAAAGCTAATATCTTTGCTAGTGCTGGCTGTTTACCAGAAACCAATCGCAGCACTATCCAACAGGTTCTTCACAATGTAATAGACATTACTTTCCCTCCTTCACTTAGTGCTGGTTACTGAATGTGAAACACATAGATATTGCTGTAGGGAAGCTCTAACACGAAAAACGAAAACATAATCACACACTGAATATCAGGCGTTACCAATTGGTGTCTAGTGCATTTAAAAGTTAAAATAATGTACAATAATGAATGCGACTGATGAAATTATATATACTGTATGAAAAATATATATGCAATAGGTTTGTTTAACTAACAAGTGTATAATAATCTAAACTCCACACCGTGCACACATGCTGGCAGACACACACTTGCATAACACCATCTCCTCTCTCCACCATCCTTCCTGACCCTCATTAGCAAGAGAGCTTTCGCCATCACACTGCGCACAGCACCACTAATCTTTGCTGGAAATGCCGACCAACGATTGGCCCACGAGTCCTTGGCATGGAGTCAGGACTCCACTCCCTTCCACATATTCCACTCACGTCCCCACTGCTGACTGAATAGTGAGCATCTGCAACTATGACAGTGTGTCTTCTACTCCTGCTCATACATATACCGCATATGAAAACACACAGAAAGGGAGGCGGCAGGACGCAGGACACAGAAGGAGGGTAATAGAGGTTTAAGAAGCATATATGCCTTTATAAACTGAGAGCTATAATGGCATTTCTCCTACTTTTGTTCACTATATATATATATATATATATATATATATATATATATATATATATATATATATATATACTGTATACACACACACCTGGTCAGTTGGCGACAAAAATACCCTTATATGCTGAAAAAATAAAAATAAATAAATAAATAAATATGGGAGTATTAAAGTCAGGCAAGCAAAGAATCACTGCCATGTTACCTGTATCAAAAAGGCAAGAGAAAGATGTTAGAGCCAAAGGTATTAAATGATATTTATGATCGGTGTGCGATATGAAAGCGCTAGTAGAACGGTGAGGTTCAGTGCGTTGTGAGTGCGAGCCAAACGCAGGCTCAGGAACAGACTGCAGGGGTGATTGTGCATACTTTCCATTATAATTCTTCCCATTACAGAAATAAAACTGGATATCATCTCATGAGAATAAAAAATATATATATATATTTTCTTCTTAACATTTTTTTTTATAAAATAAAAAAATCCAGTTTCTTTTTTTTTTTTTTACATAAATTAAACTATTTTCTTTCCAACACATTTTTTTCTTTTCTTTTCAACATAAATTCCCTTTTTCTTGTCAATGTAACTTTTTCTTTTCTTTTGTCTTTTCTTTTCAGTACAGATTATTCTTTCCTTTTGTCCTTTTTTTCTTTTAAATGTAAATTCTCTATTCTCTCTTCTTGTCAGTGTAACCTTTTTCACTTTTTGTCTTTTTCTTTTCAACAGAAATTCTCTTTTTTTCCAGTGAAACTTTTCTTTTATTTTCATGTGTCTTTTCTTTCCAACATAGATTTTCTTTTCAATATAACTTCTTTCTTTTCCCTTTTAAACAATTTTTGTCTTTTTTTTAAATGAAATATCTTTCATTTTCATTAACTTTTTAATTTTTTCTTCTTTTCTTTTAAAACATATTTCCATTTGTCTTTTCTTTTCAACAGAAATTCTCTATTCTTTGAAATGTTTCCTTTTTCTTTTCATTTGTGTTTTATTTCAAACATAAATTTTCTTTTCAATAAAACTTTTCTTTTCTCTTTTAAACACTTTTTTCTCTTTTTTATCTTTTCTTTTTAAATTCTCTATTCTTTATGTAACTTATGTAACTTTTTTCTTTTCAGCACATTTTTTGTATTTTCTTTTCTTTTGTCTTTTATTCCTATACCAGTGCGACATAGATCTGCTCTCATACTGGGTGTCAAACTAAAGTACGCAAGACCAGTGCAGAAGTGCACTAGGGGGCCTATTTAGCCTTGCACCCATGTTGTACTTCATCTAGCAACAAGCACAAAAAAACATGGATTTCAGGAAACCTGCGGTATACTGTACCTGCCTGTGGATTTACCTGCCAAGAGAGCCGCGGTGTTACATTCGAAAGTGTCTCTTGATAGCAAAAGTGTCGTATGGCACCGATATAAAGTTCAGGGGTGTAGGGACAGTTTTACAATGGTGAGTGATGGGGGTTACACCATACTAAATAGCTATAATTAAAACCCTTAGTCACAGTTAAAAATATCCTAACAATGTGTTATTACATAATGTATATACTTATGCATACACATTGATCAGAAACAGAAAGAAAACCACTAGCAGGTAAAGTACAAAACATTGAATAACTTGTTACAATAGCAGCTGTCGACTGGGGTAGATTAGGCAGCAAGGTTTCTTATTAGTATTCCTATTTTTTCATGATGAAAAGTCAGTTGTGAAAGTTTGGATGCATTGATAAAAGATAACCATAAGGACCTGAGCATCTACAGTACAGTATATGATGGCTGATAATGAGAGTCAGAATTTCTGCAATACCACGGGTCATGTGAGGTGATCCCAGTATGTAGTGGTTAGTTCCTACCAAAAGCAGCCCGAGGATGGACAACTAAAAAAAACTAGCAACAGGGTCATGGGTGCTGAAGGATTATTGATGTGTAGAAGAGCTTCTGTAGCACAATTTGCAGAACATGTTTGCAATGGCTCTGATAGAAATGTGTCAGTGGATCACAGTTTGGTGGGTATGGGGCTGCGCAGAGGCTAACCAGGCTGACCACTAATGAGTGTGACTAAAACGAGCATGTGATGATCAAACCTGAACCATGGAGCAAAGGAAGAAGGGAGTCCAATAAATCAGGTGTCTTTTTTCATCATGTTAAAGCCTGTGTGGGTGGCTTATTTACTTGGGTAACAGATGGCACCACCATTTCTAGCGGGAAGAAGGTAAGCTTGCAAGGGCAGTTTGTTGCTCTGGGCAGTGTTCTGATGTGAAGATGTTTAACATGTGTCACCTACCTAAATATTGTTGCAATAAGTTACAGCCCGTCCCCTTTTGGAGCAGTAAAATGTCCTGCCACACTGCAATTTTTATTCTAGAACAGTTTCAGGAACACAAATAACTCAATTTTGGTCTCATCTGTCCATAGGATACTGTTCCAGAAGTCTTGTGCTTTGTTTAGGTGCAGCCTTGCGAACTTCAGTCATGTTTCCAATCCATCCAAACAAACCATACTTGTTCTGTTTTGAACTCCAAAATTCCCGGAAATAGAAATAATTCCAGATTATTGTGCTGTCATAATTGCTTCTTCAAAACCATTGCTTTTGTCTTTACCTCTTGGCATTGTGTTAATATCTTAAAACCTCGGCTTTTATAGACGTCTGCACACCTGCTGATTTTCAATTATTCATGGTCTGATGCTTAGCAGCACCTGGCTACAACGTGGCGGCATGATGATGACACTGTCGGCTTGCATCTCCAGGGTCGGTGTGCAAGGAGTTTGCATGTTCTGCCTGTGCTCGGCGGTTTTCCTGCGGATGCTCCGGTTTCCTCCCACACCCCAAAGACATGCAGATTGAATGAATACAAGGGTAATTACCATTGGCCTCCAAGATCCCTAATTGGACTATAGAGGTTCCTAGATGGATGGATGGATGGATGGATGGATGCAACTTACCCGCTTAAACCTTGTGGAAGCAGTTTTGGACTACTAAGACCCGCTATGATCAAATGATTTTTATTATGTTTTTACACAAAAAAAACAACATAGAAATAAAAGATTAAAAAATACAATTTTGAACATTACTGTATTGTACATGTATTGTGGTGGAGTTATGGAAAAGTGCCATGTAATGAAGTAAAGAGTTTTCCAGCATAGTGGATTAAAGTGACAGTAAAGTGAAGTGAACAGGAATAAAGTGTAGTGTGTAGTAGAGGAGCAAAGGGGATTATAGAGGAGTAACATGATATACTGTAACAATGGTACTATAGTGTAGAACGGTGTAATAGCATGAAGTGCTGTGTGGTGTAGACATCTTCATCATTTAATCATACGTGTTGACATTCATTTTCTGGGACACAAATTACAAATGTTGATGTTTTATCTCCTTGCTTTTACTACAACACTCGGATAATTATAGTGTTCAGACACACACACGAACAAAACACATGCACACACGCGACTGACTCTTCTCTTAAGTCAGTAGCCCTAACACAATACGCTGCTTCATCACATTTTAATCACAAATTCAAACAATGCATAATCACTCTTACAGGCTTATCCACTGCGATAAGCACAAAGGCACACAGTCTCCCTGGCACATTCAGGCAGACACGAGGCCTTGAAAATCTGTGCACACCACCCCCAGCCACAGATGCCCTTGAGGCTAAGACTTCCTTTTCTTGTAATTATTTCCTAATACAGAATCACCGCCCAAAGACATAGTTCATTTAAACACGTTGGCTGGTGATTGTGATGTGTACCGACAGTGCCCGTGCAAACAAGCCGCACGAGCGCGCAAACACACACACACACACACACACACACACACACACACACACACACACACACACACACACACACACACACAAGGGTGGATGTGCAAAGGCATTCATGCACACTGTAAATCCCTGGCGGAATAATTACCTCATGTTCACCCACACAAAATCCCAGAGGCGATGTGAAATCCACAGAGCATTTACATCAAACAATGAGTCCTAAAAACAGGAGCTTCTACATTAACCTTTAATGTCCTGTTCGAACCATGCAAGAAAAAAGTGTCACTATACAAAAAATGCTTCTTGTCTAAGAGTTTAGGTCTTAAACATGACACATGAGTCAAGATTTTAACATTGAGTTGTTTACTCACTCGAGTGATGACTGTTTTAACAAAAAAAAACAATACAGTAGGTCTAGGCAGATAACAGTTTTTTTTTTTCTCACACCTGTTCAATTCACAAGTTGTTTACTCACTTAAAAACAGACTACAGCAAATACGGTTCTGTACATATGAACATTCGAGTTGCAAACTTTCAATTTGGCCGCCGAATGGTGCAGCAGTAACAATCTCGCCCTATCACTTACATTACAGCGTTTCGCAGACGCCCTTATCCAGAGCGACTTAAACATTTTTCCCATTATACATCTCAGCAGTTGAGGGTTAAGGGCATTGCTCAAGGGCCCAACAGGGACAACTTGGTGGTCGTGGGATTTGAACCTGGGACCTTATGAACCACAGTCCAACGCCTTAACCACTGAGCTACCCCTATCAACTGGAGCTTACAAGTTTGAATCCCGGACCAGGGGCCTAGAGCGAGGGCAAGCTCTCTCATAGAGGAGGGGTGAGAGGCACTTAACGCTCTTACATCAATCACCGACCTGATCATCTTTTTCTCACTGGTTCATGCCTTAAATTAAGACTTAAGACTGGCCAGGTACAGTACAGGGACTGGACTGGAAATGAGAGACCTTCAAGAAGCCTGGAGAACTATTCCTCAAGAGTGCATTAAAAATACATGAAAGTCTGGCCCTTTGAAAGCAAAACATGAAGAAATCAAGGGTGACTCAAGACTTTCACGCAGCACTGTATTTTTCCTTGCGTTCGTCTTATGATCGCTCTATAATAAACTATTTTGATGGTTGTTTAAATATATCATTGTCAGTACTATGGTTTAAAACCATAGCTTCTGTCACAATTCTCTCTTTCTTTCGCTCATGTAATATGACCAGGAAATAGCCCGTGGGCCGCCTATACAGTGGCAGAACGTGCTACTTCATCTCCCAAGGGGCTGTTTGTGACTGACAAGGCTAAAATGAGGTGAACCAAGTTCATGCGAGAATGTGAGTCACTTTCAGGCAGCACCTACTACAAACTGTGAGCGTTCTGGATTAAAAAGAAAAAGAAGCACTGTACAGTAAATGCTACAGCTTAGATGTATGTTAGACGGTGCTATAACAGCATCCACTCTTCTGAGAAGGCTCTCCAGGTGAGAAAAAAAAAAGCAGTGATGTCTAGAAAGAAGTCCAGCCATGGACAAAGAAATCAGCGCCCTGGTTTAATCCACATGGTGTTCGAGGTTCAGTGCAGGCCACTACTCTAACCATGGAAAAGCCGGCCTTTAGTGTGGACAAGAGCATTGTCATGCTGGAACAGGGTTGAGCCGGTTAGTTCCAGTGAAAGGAAACTGTGATGTAAAGCATACAATGACATTCTGTGTACTGTACAGTAATTGTGTGCCTCCAGCATTGATGCAACTGTTTGTTGAAGACCTTCTTATAGGTTTTATAGGCCACATATATTTGGCCATATGGTGTGTATAGTTTTATAATGAGCCATTTCACCACGCAGAACATTTCAGGTTTAATCAGGACAATCCTCTTTAATTAAGACCACAAATATTCAGTACAGTAGACTGAAACAGAGGTTTGTCAAATTGAAAAGTCTACAAATTATCTCCTTGCAGAGGCAAACCTGTTCTGTTCTCTGATACAGCTTATAGTTGCAAGCAATGATGTGCGGGCCCAAGCACCCCGCGCCCCTCTTCAATTTCGCATCCTCAAGGTCTTTAGATCGGTTTGGTGGCGATCGTATAAATACCCTAGGAGGAGTACACCAAAATCCTTCCGGTGCATTTTGTGAACGACCAAAAATAACTGACTTCCTGTTGAGTTGTGCCCATGACATGGAGTGCCAAAGTTCCCCCATGCCACGCGACTCTAAGGCATCCTAATGGCAGCAGATTCCAACCTGTCTGCCAATTTTCATGAGTTTTTGAGCATGTTAAGGCCCCCATAAAGTCCAAAATGGTGGAAATTTTTTTTTTTTTTTTTTAAAAAGGGCGTCCTGCACACCCTATAGTGCTTGGGCCCTAATAAAAGTAAGTAAGCACAGTATATAAAAGCATGTATTTTGCGTAACACTACCTGACTTTCACAATCCTAAAAAAGTTGACTAGGAGTACACACCACACGACAGGCTACTGCAGCTTTTTTTATGATGACTCAAAAACGGTGAATCATACACTTAATGACTGCGTCAGATGAGGGATCATAGATTAAACGACTTGTCACTCCAGCTGAGGCGAACTGAATATACCAAACTGTCACGGCATCTCTTGCTAGAGCAAGAGTAAACTTTCAAGGGGAAGAAGAATTTTAAAAAAGGAGAAGAAGAAAAGGAAGAAGAAAATAAAACAAACGTGCATGGATGCAAAGCAGGCAGCAGAAGTTTTAATATGCGTCACCATCTGTCACCAGCTGAGAAATAAAAAAAATTATGAATTCATTTATCAGTTTGAATTTCCCTCTATTTCCTCTATTCTGCCCAGGATCGTGTCTCCTCTATGTTCATTGGCTGTTGACGGGTCGTGGACCACGGGTCGGTGACCACGAGACGGCGTCCAGAGTCGGCTCCAAAAACAAAATAAATCACAAATAAAACGTTTGATTATACTGCATTTTACATCAGGAAGATTCTGTTCTCCTCAAACATAAACTCAATGTACTCTCACACACTTACTGTACATATTCCTTTGCCAACATGCCACGCCAACTGGCCGCAACTTGTGCTGACTGGTGCAGACTAGGACTATGATTTTGAATCCAGTACAAAATCCTGTCCAAAATCGTGCGTCCAAAGCGTTAGTCACGTCTAACTTTTCACTCCTGTTTAAACTTCAAGTTTTTGCAACTGTCAGTACAAAATATTCTACTTCTTGTTCACTGAGCAAAAATAGAATATGCTTGTATAAAGTTAAATTTTATATGTAGGCAGACAATATTATATATATATATATATATATATATATATATATATATATATATATATATATATATATATATATATATATCTTCGGCCACCTTTTGTTCGCCGTACTAAGCAGGGTTTTTAAATGTATATACAGACCATGTTTAGAATTGGTGACTGAAATGTATTCACTAAAGAGCGTGACTGAAATTGTTATCATATATAAACACACTGGCTTACTTCACCACAGGGTTTAGGGCACCATTTAAGACAAGGCAGGAGTGTGTTTTCTTATCTTGTGCTAATCTGCAAAAAAACGGTAACCATAGTGACAACCTAAGAGGAATACTTCAGAGTCTTCCTGCCTTTCACCGCCTTTCCAAAACTGAATAAATCCCTTATATCCTCTCTGTTTTTTTTTTTTTAATACTGACCAGTAATTCCCTTTATTCCGATACTACATTGTTCACTCATTTATCAAAAAAAAAATCGTCTTGGTTAATAATTGTCTAACACTGTAGTAAATGACTACCAAAGAAGAACATATAAATGACTACCAAAGAAGAGAATAAAGAGACATGCTGTAAAGAGGTGGCTTTCACACAAGTGCACTCACAGACAGATACGAGCACACATACCGAAGCACACACTCAAAGGGCATGCAGGATTACAGGCAGCCTTAGAAATCTACAGCAGCAAGACACAGACGACAGGGAAGTAAAAACAAAGTCCATGCATAAGCATATTTGTGTGTGTGTGTGTGTGTGTGTGTGTGTGTGTGTGTGTGTGTGTGTGTGTGTGTGTGTGTGTGTGTGTGTGTGGGTGGGTGAGTGTGTGTAGGTGGGTGTCTGTAGACCTTTCCTTTTGTCTGTCAAACATGGACAAGTGCCCCAGCAAGATGACCCTAGCAGTACGGTGCCAATCTCTGCCATGCTGTGGACAAGACCTATTCTTCAGGTCCACACACACACACACACACACACACACACACACACACACACACACACACACACACACACACACACACACACACACACACACTAAAGCCACCCGTAGTGACCAGATAAGGAGAGCAGGTAAGTGATGGCTGTAATGTGTCACTGCTTCCTGTATAAGATCCTACTCTCTTGCCCTGTGTCACTCTTTGCATGTTCGCTGTGACAGAAGCAGATCATGGCCACTTTTTTTTTTCTGATACTTTAATAACAAAAGGGAGTGACATTTCTACAAGACGGGGGTTATGGCACTTAAATCATTCACACCGGTCTGGTTATAGTCACCACCAGGAGACCAATATTGATGTATCTGAGGATCTGGGCAGAGAACTCGGAGAGATAAATGGGGGATGATGTTGTTTAAAGCGTGTTGAACATTTAGTAATGTGATAAGGTCTCATACTAATCAGGTTAAAATAAAATAAAAAATGTTAGAGAGTATTTAAAAGTGCCAAAAAGTGGTACTTGCATGATATAGATATCCATATGATTGTATACCCTAATAACTGTACCGGAAATTTCATTTTATTAAGTATTTTTACCATGATCCCAAAGGAAATGTCTAATTTTTACACGTTTTTTTGTAGAGACATTTAGACATCATCAGCCTACCTTAACTACACCTCATCCCACACCAAAGCAAAGACCATCATCTTCACCCTTTATATCGCTTATGCTGGGGTCAAGTTGGAAACACCCTGGACAGGGAGCCAATCCATTGCAGGGCACACACACACACACACACACACACACACACACACACACACACACACACACATACTGTAACAAGAAACTTGGAAACACAAATTAGCCTAATTTGCATGTCTTTGGATTATTGGAGGAGACCGGATAGGATGAAATAATGTACAAATTCTGACATTTACAAATAATAAAATTAATGAAATAAATAAAATAAATAAATAAAGCTAAATATCTTTACAAAATTGCAAATTAAGGAACAAAGAAGAGACAAATCCCGACTGTAGGTAACATATGTATGTTTGAACAGTGTAGACTATTTCCTGTGTAAGATATACCGTATATTCAGTTCCCCTTCAAATGACTCAGCAGATAAAAAATAACATTAGAACATGTGTACAAGAATCTCATTTAACCATAAACTGTTTCCAGCAGAACAAATGTAAGAAAATTATATATTTTTTAGCCTCTAGCTTGTTTGCTAATCATATATGGTATGCAAGTTTGTGTGGTCATGTGACTACATGTGGTTATTGCAGCTGATTGGTCAAACGGAGTCAGGTGATTATTGTTGCTACATCTGATTGGTGAAACACAGTCAGGTGATGGATCAACCAGCTGCATTTCTCTGGCAAAAATAAAGGATATCTAATGTGTAGATAAATGGTTAGAAAAGTTAGAAGAGTAGCGTTTCTTCTTTGCAAAAGTAAAAGTAAAAAGTATGGTGCAGTAAAACTACTCATAGAAGTATTTTTTTTTTTCAAAAAGTTATTTAGTAAATGTAATGGAGTAAATTTGACTCATTACTACCCACCTCTGGGTGTGAATCAAACCTTTAATCCCGCAGGTACAACCCACTATGCCAAAGGCTATAAACCAAAGGCTACCTGGTGTTATTTTGGTGCTGGATAATTGTAACAATCATAGCGAGGGTTGTATCAGTGTACTGTATCAGGCACATCAGCATTAATTTCAGCTACAGCTTATGGTACTATAGGTAGATTTACCTTAAAAAAAAAAGCAACTGAATATAGAGAATATGCACCTAAAGAGATGAGGCATCCACCTTCCATAATATACTCATAAAGTAAACTAAATGCTAATTAAAGTAGATGAATAAAAGTAAAAGAGAATAAGGTCATTGACTTTCCTGTTCTTTCTAAGCTGACTTGTCACCTGATGGGGCTTTTGTAGAGGACACCCCAATCAATATCTTATCAGTGGACGGATTTGTTTGAACCTGCCCATACCACAAGACTCCAAAATACTGAAAAGCTGGAAAAAACTTTTGCTATTTTAAATTCTGCAAGTTTGTTTGTCAGCTGTGGTTGACGTTGAAATCCTTGCGACAGCCAGACCTCCAAACTTTCTTTGAGACTTGAAGGGAGTTTATGCTGAGAAATCAGCCAGGGGATCAAGGCAGATCGAAAAACACCTCAGAAACAACAAAACATCGTGAGATGGATGATACATCAGGAAGACCCAAATACCTTGGGGACAGCCTGATCATTCCTCAGATTGTGCATTGAGCCAACAATTTCATCTGGACTCGTTTTCATCGGATTGTGTCCTAAACCAACCTGCAATCTCATCCATTTACTCTATGCCAACAAAAGTGTGTGCACTCTTAGTTCTTGGAAGTGAATGGCTTTCTATTAAGTGCATAAATGACTGTGGAACTAAAAAAAGGAGGTGGTGGGGCATGCAAACATGCAAAACACCATTCTCCATGCTCCACCAACCCTCAATGACATACACACATACTGTACCCTTAGGGACACACACATAGTCTGTCCTTTGCTTAGTCTTTGTCTGAGTAGATTAGGCTTGCCCTTTAGTTATTTACTGTTTGTCATTTTGTTGAAATCTTTTGCCTAGTGGTGCTATAAAGTGCCCAAAGCCAAGTTATTTCAGATCGCCAAACATTCATTTTTCCTTGTTGAAAAAAAGAGATTTAATCAGTTATTATTAGTAGTAGTAGCAGGTACTGTAAATAAAGAGAATGATTATAAAATATGATGGACCTTTTATGTAGCTATACAGCTCAGTTATTTATGCTGCTTCCTATACAAATTGTCATCCAATAAATGGCACGGCATAAACAAGTCTCCATGTGAGATGTCATATTTCTCCATATTTCTTGCCATAATACTTACACTACCTTTTTTTCCTATTAAGCAAACATACTACTTGAAAGTAGTAGTCATACACTGCTTTGATAAACCACCAAATGTCAATTTCAAGTAAATTAATTAATATTTAATCAGTGTACATACCACATAAATTAACCCACGCACTGCGGCTGTAGTGTTTGACATTTATTGGAGAAAATCAAAAGCCAATAGCTGAACTGGTGACATTAATTAAATCGTAATCCTGGATTGTACCCTCAGCTCTACAGTATATTAATCGCTATACAGCATTCCAGCCTCTCTTGTGCTCCAATACCAACATTCAATACCAAATGACACTAAACCCTGGTCAGCCATAACCGATTAAAACCATTAACATTGAAACCACTCAGGCTTTGTGCCACCAGTACAGCTCTGACCCCTTGATGCAGGAGATCCTTTATGTGATGTACAGTAAAGTACAATATGTTGCAAGGTGAGGCCTCCACGTTCGTCCAGAAATTTAAAGGAACAGATCAACAGCACTGAACCCCATAGACAACAAATTATGATGCGCTGGGTCTTCTGAAACCATTCTATAACAGACAGCATTATCCTTTTCTGCACTTTGTGCTGCAATAGCTTTTCTGTAGGATCAGATCAGACCAGCCAGGCTAGCCTTTGGTCCCTACAGGCATAGATGAGCATTGGACCATGATTCCTTCACCAGTTTACTGGTATATAATTAATAATCAATGCTATTCAATTTACCTGGCAATGGTTTTAGTGTTATGGCTGAACGGTGTGGTCCAAGTCTAGTCGGCATTGCTACACTAATGAACAGATGGCAAAGCAGACAGCAAATTAGACACCAAAATCAATGTTGAAGTAACAACTTCCATCGGGAAAAAAAAAACTATCTATATAGTATAAGTAATCTGATAAAACATTTTAAACATAAACCTTAGCAAGAGAAGTTTGTTGCTAGCAGTAGGCAAAAAAAAAAAAAGTGTTTACGGACAATGCTAGATAATTGAAAATAACAGCTTATACCCAGTGTGTGGTTCTTGATAATTAGCCATTATCAATAAATGACAATGGAAAAGTTTCAACACAATGAAAATAAAAACATTTTCACCACAGGAAAAGCATGCTCTCCTGAAGTGAAGCGTAACCCCACACTTCTTCACTTGAACCCAATTCTTTCCAAGCTGAAAAGTAAAGTAAAGTAAAATCTCATGAGGGATGCATGCAATCCACATTACTTTTTAAATATCTTAATAATAAACTATATATATATATATATATATATATATATATATATCAACCATAACATTATGACCACCACCTGTTTAATATTGAGAAGGTTCCCCTTTTGCCACAAAAGCAGCAATGACCTGTATATGCGGACACCTAAGGAAACCAGCATGAACCTTTTCAGCACTTAGAGCTACAGTAGCTCTTATATTGGATCCGACTACACAGGCTAGGCTTGCATCAGTGGGCCTTGGCCGCCCATGACCCTGTCACCAGTTCACAGGTTTTCCTTACTTGGATCACTTTTGTTCGGTCCTGATTACTGCAGACTAGAACATCCTACAAGCTGCAGTTTTGGAGTTTCCCTGTCCAAGTCGTCTACCCATCACAATGTAGCCCATGTGACTGTAGCTACAGATACAATATCCCATGCTAATGGTGGCTGGAAGTGAACATTGTCCCTGAAGTTGATGTGTTGGAAACAGCATGGGAAAGCAAAAGGATTTGGGTTACAAGGGCCAAATTGTAGAGGACTGTGTCAGACCAATTCCACAACTGGAGGTCTTGTGGAACGTTCCCGGTCTGAACCGACCAAAAGTGGTACTCTGATCCGAGATGAAAGCTACTGTAGCTCTAATTCCTAGAAAGGTTCATTCTGCTTTCCATAGAAAGGTGTCAGAACACACAGGTCATTGGTTTTTTAAGTTGATACACTGATATGATATCATGGATAGGCTAGTCACTCCCGCTGAGCAATGCTTTCATTTTTATAAGTGCAAGGCTACAATGTGTCTCATATATCCTCATTAACAGTGAGATGTGTTCTCTCACTAAACCGAGCTATCTACCTGACAGACAAGGTTGGTAACTTGCTAGATTGCATTCATTAGCTGAATAGCTAACTATGTTGTCAGCTCAGGCTTAAGTAAAACTGTTAGCGCTATTTAGAGAGATGGAGGTAGTAATATGTGATGGCACCTAATCAAGGGTTCTTTTTCTTTCCCCATGTTTCCCCCATTTCATCCCAATTAGTCTTTGGCAAATCCCATCTACTACAGTAGCCAGGGAGGTTAAAGGCTAACACTTACGTTCTCTGGAACATGTGAAGATGGCCATATATAGAGTTGTGTTCTTATTGCTCCTGACCATAATTGACAGACCTAAGAAGGTAAAATCGATTTATTAAGTTGAAAATTCATGAGGCAGGGCGTCTTTTTGTTACACTTTTAGTTTCTAGCTAACATTTGAGATGTTAAGAATAAAGCAGTCATAGTTGGCTAATGCTTCTTGGTGCTTAGGTGAAAGGTGCAATGTTTAACCATCAGTAACTAAATTGAGTATAAATTTTCTTTCTTTTTTATTGACTACAATTTTATATATATAAGAAATTTGGCTATTTTAGCCTTTTCTGCTAAGCGACATTGAGACTAATCGCTCTGCTTTCACCCACAAATACAATATATACTACTGTATATGCTGTTATCTTTTTGAAATATTTTTCTTCCACAATAGCATATCTGTCAATCATTTCGTCTGAGCAGGAAAGTCACTGCAATGCATAACAGAGCATCGACACATCACCGCGCCACAAAATCAAACAAACATGGAGGTACTTCAAACCAAATGTGTCCTATTGAGATATTCGCTTCTACATTCTTCATCTTAAGCTGCTAACTGCCTTTGCTTTTAATGGGCGTGCAGGCACACTGCTCTATGCCCTGCTCATGGAGCTGTTCAGTCGCTGTGTGTGTATGTGTGTGCTGTGTGGGCGGGTGAACAAGAGCAGTGATTTCTTTCTTTTTCCCCTTTTTTTTTTTTTTTTTTGCCCGAACTTGCTGTCACCTCTAGTCCTTCCACGTTTAGAAATAAGTCTATTACTGAGTGCTTTTAAGGCTCACACATTTCTCTTTTTATATTTCTATTATATATTAGAGCAAAGGTGATCTCAAATTGTTTTAATACTTTTTTTTTTGTTTTGTCCTACAAGACCTGACCTGTTGTTTTGGAGTTGCTCTGACCCAGTTGTCTACCCATCACAATTTGGCCTTTGTCACAGTAGCTACAGTTACAGTATATTGTTATAATGGCACCAGGGAGTGGGTGGGATATATCAGGCAGCAAATGAACATTTTCTCCCTGAAATTGATGTGCTGGAAGCACAAAAAAATGGGCAAGTGTAAGGATTTCATTGACTTTGCCAACAGTCATAGTGATGGCTAGACGACTAGGTCAAAGCAAGTCTAAAACCTGGAAGATCTTGTGAGATGTTCCAGGTCTGCAGTGGTTAGGACCTACCAAAAGGAAGGAAAACTAGTGAACCAGTGACAGAGTCATTGGCGACCAAGGTTCAAGGATGCATCAATGTAATCCGATCCAATAGAAGAGCTTGTGTAGCTCAAGTTGCTGAAACGGGTAATAATGGTTCCCATACAAATATATCAGAACATAATGCATCACTCTTTTGATTGCAGAAGTGGGGATCTACGCAATATTAGGATGAGGTCATAAGATTATGTCCAATCAGTGTAGCGAGAGAGAGAGAAAAATAAAAGAAAACTGTCTGCCTAGTTTTAAGCTTTTGGTATTACAAAGGTGAGACAAATGAAAACCGTACCTCTGACTGTTACAAAGTGCTGACTTTAGATAGTCTTTCAAAGATGCCAGGTACTGTATGTGTGAAATTATGTGAATATGTTAATGAAATAATGATATTTTAAAACAAGCCCATTAATATAAACTTTTCCGCCAGACCTACTGTCACAGCTGTCACAGCTATAGACATTTTAATCAATACCTTCTGACCTATCAGACGCAATGATTCAACAAAATTCAACAAGCTACAAATATAAAACGACCACAAAAAGGTGATTAATTGAAAGAGGATTAAGTAAAGACAAATATCCATGAGCTGTGTTCCAGGACCAGTCATGTAATGGAAATAATCCCCCAACAGCAAGATGTTGGCCATGCAACTCCTCAAATTATATGACTGAAACTAGAACCCGGACCATGTGTTATGGTTAGGTGAGAGCAAAATCTCAACATTTTGGCCATGAACACCATCAATATGTTTGATGGACAAAAAGGAAAAAGCACCTGATACCCAGTGTAAAAGCTGGTGCTGGATCAGTGCCGCTTTGGGGTGGTTTTGCCACTGGGGGTCCAGAGGCTCTTATAAAGATTAATGACATCATTATAGACAGGATATTTTAGCTCACAACACACAACGTGCTAGGATGTTAAGTCTTGGCCTTTCATCAAGATGGTTACAAGCATACATCCACGTCAACACAGACACGGTGGCCAGAACAAACAAAGAAAAATGGAACTGTCTTCATAGTCTTTGTATCTACTATCTGACTAGTAATGTGTGTCAACATGTGGTTTACAATCTGAAATGTTCTTCATTAAGATCTGGTCAACCTCCAGTAACAAGCATCTTCAGCATTAGTCTTGGATTTTTTTGGACTCCCGTCTTAAGATGTTTTCTGTTTTGACTTTTGAATTTATTGCAATTTGTCTTGTTGTGTTATTTATTTATTTATGTATTTTGTCTTGTTAAATATACTTTTTGCTTGGATTAAAAGTTTGTAAGTTGGTAAGTATGTTATACACTGTATGAACAAATCTGTGGACATCTGACCATCACTTCCATACACTATGGTGGTCTTCCCAAACTAGTGGCACAAAGTTGGATCACAAGTCCCTTTACTGGAACTACTGTAAGAGGCTCAAACCTGTTCCAGCATGAAAATGCAGCTGTGGTGTACAAAAAAAAAAAGTTTCCTGAAGACATGGTTTTACAATTTTGGAATGAAGAACTTCAGCACAAAGCACTGACCCAAACCTGATCAAACACCTTTACAAAGAACTTGCTGACCCAGACCTCCTCAGTCGACATCAGTATCGGCAACCTGACCTGACTATGGACTAATGTCTGAATGATTCCAAAAAATTTCCCACAGCCATGCCATGCTATACTGAAAAGTCTTCCCAGAAGAGTGAACAGCAGTGAGACTACATCTGGGATGGGGTCCTCAAAAAGCATATATGGGTGTGAACATTTTGCCACATAAAGTTTTACAAGAAGTAACTTCTTGATCTAGAATACAGCCTAAGCACTGGAAAAATGTTAAACAAATGTTAACAAAGTCTTTTGATGAATTTCTTTCTTGACCCTGACTTTTCATTAACCTCCTTAAGACTTAGTTTGGACTCTCATTACGGGGTCAGCCTTGATGGAGCAGAAACAGGCAAAAGCCTTGGTCAAGTGGTACTGTAGGTTGACAATTCAGTGGGCTGAACTCAGTAAACCTGAGACAATCGAGCCATTATTGGAGTTGCACCAATACAGTAAATCTTCAATTTAAAAGAAAGAAGATAAAAAATTTCTGGATATGACTCTACAGTATGTCAAAATCACTTTTTGCATAAAGACATGGACATACTGATTGGTAGATTGTCAGTCTGACAGTTCTGGGTCCTTAAACAGGACCGTTCATCTCGACTGCTCAGTTGTGCTCAGTTGTGTCGCTTTGGATAAAAGCATCAGCCAAATGAGGCACATGGAAATGTAAGTGGCAGACACATACACATACACATGTACTCACAAGAGGGGGGGAATGTGAAAAGGCATTCATGCACGTTGCAAATCCCTGACGGAATAATTACCTCATGTTCACCCACACAAAATCCCCGTAGCCGACTGCCTCCAGAGGTGATATGAAATCCACCGAGAGTTTACATCAAATGAAAAATTTGAAACAGACTTGAAACAGAAACTCTACCACTTTTAGTCAGTCACACTTTTCTATTAAATCTTAAATAAAGGGTTTTATTTTAGTGCCTTAATTATCGAAAATTTTCCCCCCAATCTAAATGAGGGCAACACATCTCATTCAAGTTTTGAACACAAACAAAAACTCAAATAACCTATTTATGAGAGTATTAATAGGCCCATACATGAGAAATAAACATGCTAAAAATCTTATATTTTAAATGACAAGCCCTGCATCGAGACCATATTTTCGAGTTTCCTTTCCACCATACAATAGGAGTCAAGGTTAGTACTCATGAGATAACATATCAGGATATAAAAGGCTAGTAAATTGAAAGAGCTATCTATGTGACCTCAATAAAAATCCCTCTCTCCTCAGTAATATATCCTATTTTCACATTAGCACACTCTCACACACACACTCAGATACTCCATGTCCCCTGCTCCATGTTAACCTATCTCACCAAGGACATTACCGCAGTGCTCGGTTCTACTGTTCTACTTCGATCCTAAGTGGATGGAAAGAGTCTGTTCATCATTTTAATATATTTTAATTGTAATAAATTGTGTCTTAATGAAACTTTATAACAGCCCACCAGATAGTTATGAGATTATACACTAAAGGGGCAGCTACAGAACTAACCATGACGAATCAGTTGACTTAAAGTTGAACATGTGATATAAGTATATATACAATATTTACACATATAGAACAACAAGAAAAAAAAAGGTAAAAATAAAAATAAAAAAAGAAATAAAAGGGGAAAATAATGGAACGCAAATCCAGTAAGTAATTAAATAAACAAAGTAAACAAAAACAAAAGGGTTAAAAAATAAAACTATAAAATAATATCCATTTATTCAACTTACAGTATAAACTTTTTTTTTTTTTTTTTTTTTTTTTAAGAAAGAATGCAAAGGAATATTTCACCTGTATGCTTGTGTATTTGTGTTCGCGTTTGGGCTAGTGTACCATATGCAGCTGTGTGTTATGAAGATTTCGTTGGGGTGGTGTGCATTAAGATTATGATAAATGGCCGTGTCCATCAAGCCGAGCTGTGGCCAGCAAACAGATTGGGTGGGAAATTCTACCGAACGTCACGACAGATGAACATAAATGACTCGCACTGAGGCCAGAGTCTGAACACACATGCTATGAAGGACACCGACTAGCCTAATGCTCTGATCTCAGTCCTAAAAAAAACTAAGTTTATTACATTTAATAAAGTGAGATAGATAGATAGATAGATAGATAGATAGATAGATAGATAGATAGATAGATAGATAGATTTTTAAACACTCTAATTTAGCATCAACAGTGAAATAAGTAACAGGTGGTGCAAACGTTCACACCATCTTCATGAGAACTGAATCATAACAATACCACAGCCATCTGTGTCAGAGATTCTAAAAACACCATACAAAACTGGGAAAAAAAAAATTAAGTAGGTACTGTAAGTATAAATATAGAAATGATCCGTGACTCGGATAAAATTTATGCTAAGCTAAAACTTCCTCCTTGGAATTTTTGTTAAACGTTGCATATGATAAGGCTATACCGCTGGCTGTAGCGGTAGACTGCTAGACATGATTTAAAACCTTCTTCCCACATTTTGTCTTTTCTGTCTGTTCACACGCAGGATTGCATTGCCACTAAATCACCAGATATTAATTAGTTCCCCTTCCTGCCTTCTCTCCCTCCCTCGCTATTATGCCTCATTGCATTTCGCTGCCCTTCTCTCCTCCTCCTCTAGCGTTCTCATTAATCTATCACTTTACATGCATCCACATACAACGGCACAAAACCTGTAACCTAGTTAATCATGAATCCCAAGTAAAAAAGTTTTTTTTTTATTATTATTATTATTATTAGTGAGTTGCAGTACTTCATGGGCTTTAATCTTTTAACCCGTATAATGATGTAAAGGCTTGAGATGTGTTATCAGTGTGTCAGCTGATGCAATCAGCTGTTTTGAGCAGATTTGTTCTACGATCACGAATAGCTCCAGCTACACATCCCCTGTCACTCTCCCTGTCTGACAAATGACTATGCACTACTTAAACACTGACAGCTTTTACACACAGTCCGTAAATTGCTCCTACTGCCAGGCGTAAAAACGGATGGGGAGTAAATCGCTGTGCTACATGCAGAAAGGTAAGAGCTGTTACACCAGGAGGGGACATGACAAGAATTCATCCATGGAAGGATGTTACTTTAAATCTGTCTTTATTTAACTACTTATTTTGGCAATCTTGTTATGGTTGGTCAGACATGACCAGCAAAGAAGTCAACTTCCATAGCACTACACCGTTCATGCAAACAAGAATGAAGCAGCATGACCCTGAAGGACCCTTTGTTCAATCCAACTATTTGCACACCTGGATTCAGATCAAGAAAACAATCATGATCTGTTGTTGGTCCATATTTATAGTACTTCTCAGTTCCACAGTTTTGTTTTGTTTTTTAGCTTAAAGACTGAGCAAGGGCTAATTTCTTCTAGATTTCTATTGAATCTGGCAGCCTTAGACGTGTGAACTACAAGCATGACAGGATCATGGACATCCAAGACTCACCCATGCCCATGGGGAGGACCAAAGGTCAGCCTGTCTGGTCCTATCCCACAGCAGAGCCAATGCAGCGCAAATCGCTGTAAAAAGGAACCGGAACACCCAGTCCACCATAGCCCATTAAACATGGGGCCCAGCAGGCAAGCAATCAAGGCATATGATCCACCTGTGAATCAGATCGAGAGCCCATAGGATGCGCTGGACAAAGAAGTCCAATCAATGGGAGGCACCATACCACAACAATCAAAGAATCTACTCACAACATCCTGGTGCCAGAAACCACAGCACACCCCCAGATGCCCTGTGGATCCACACCCTGTGGAGCCAGAGCTGCCTCAGCAGCACAAGGGAGACGCAAAACCTACTGTAAGTAACTTTATGTTATCATCGCCTCTATCCTGTTTATAGGGTCGTGGTGCACCAAAAGCCTATGCCAGGAAACTTAGGGCATGAGGCAGAGTATACCCTGGAGAGGGTGCCAATCTATCGCACGGCTAGCTTTTAAAATTACCGGTTTAAATGTTAAAACCTTTTGGATGGCTGATTAGTGCATATAAAGCTGGTTCATATGTTCACAGCTTGTGTTCAAGGGTCCTTAATCATGGCATATTACTAATTTTGACTTTAAGATCAAAAACAAATTATTTAAATAATATCTGAATAATAATTTAAAGGAGTCTCAACATGAAACCTTGTGGGATACCTATAGAAATGGTAAAACTGTGAATGAAAATAAAGACCTTTTTTGTTGATACTGATGGTGAGATAAGATCATAATTAAGCTATACTTCAGATACCCAAGTTGATTGATAATTGATTATTCTGAATGCGGTACAACATATAACAACACGTTCCTTTTGGCATTATTAACTTTGTCTCAAAGTACAGGATGTACTTAGGATGAGGCTGTGCTTGTTTGGGGAAAGGGTTCATACAGTAATTTCCCATACCTCTGGTGAAAACCAGAGATGAACATCTGCTTCTGTAAGAGAACCCTAAGACTTTTAGTTATGAAAAAGAGACTATAAGAGAGACTACATTTATTACATAATTATGGAGGAATGTGAAATTAAGGATTGGGGTGACAATAGGATGATAAAAGCATTGTAAAAGTTTTACTTTTTTTTACGCTCTATAAAAATGTATTAAAACATTAATTTAAAATTTGATTTGCAGTGTATAAGGGAAATGCAAAAGAGATGTGTTTCTTATAATGATGTTTAATGCACCATCCAGCAGCTTTCATGTTCCAGGAAGGATTAGTCTGCGAATCTCAGGGGGCAAATTACTGAAACAAATAATGGAAGAAAGAGCATGCAAATCATGTACATGTGAGTGAGTAGGGAAAATTGGCATCCTGTATTAAAATTAGTAGTACAATTAGATTTAAAGTTCCAGTTCCTTGTGTACAGTATATGCAGTATTCGTACTATTTTTACATTGACTGTAAACAGTCCTGAGATCAAGGCCCTAAATGATACAGTACATAAATAGTCATTTATAATAATAAAATCTAAACAATATTAATTTGTTTTATCAGTATTTTAAGACAGTCTGAAAGAATATAAAATGTTTGACTCTTTGACTCTACCAAGAACTGTTTTTCTAGCACTCATGCCAAGAGTATAAAAGAACCCTTCTGGTGGTCAGCAGTGAAGCTATTGTCCTGGCCATCATTCAAAGATGTGAAGATCTGTCTCTGCTTCGCCAACAGGCATGAGAGGCTTTTGTAGTAGGACGACACACTCATCCAGTGTCCCTACTGACAGCTGAGACACGGTTACTAGGTGTATCCCTCTGAAATCACTCCCTGCCCTCTTTCTGCATCTCTTTTCTTTTTTATCCCTTAACATCTGTATCCTATGGCTTTAAAAGACACATCGCAGCTCTGGGACCTTGTCTGGCGTTCTCAACGGAAAGCAATTCTCACTGGGAAGTTATTTATTTTTTTATCATTTGATCTTCCTTTTGCTGCTTGTATACATTTAGGAAAACCATTTCAAACATTCATAAAATGTAACACCTAACACGTTATCCTTTCTTGGTGTGCCTATAAGGAAATTAGATACAGTATGTACACCCATCAAACATAGAAACAATTTAGGTTTTGGGTCCCCCTTGTAAAGTTCTGGCTTCTCAGGGGGATGGCTCTGCATAGCCTCTGGGGGTGTGCTGTGGTGTCTGGCACTAGGATGTTGGCAGTGGATCCTTTGGGTGCTGTGGGTTGATGGGAGGGGCCTCCGTGGATCAGATTTGCTTGTGTGGAACATTCCATTGGATTGACATCTGGTGGAATTTGGAAGGAGGGTTGGCATCCTTTGCCTACAGGCTATGGCGCACCATTTGTAATGCACTGGGTTTTCTATGGACGAGCAGGCTGTTGCTCCCCAGAGGCAAAGTTGAGCTTTATGTGTCCGTGATCTTCTCAATTCATAATATACCTATATACAGTACAATAATGCTATTCAATAATATTGTTAATTTCACCCGTCATAATGTTATGGCTGATGGGTGTAAATGATGTGCTCTCCTGCCCATTTCTAAGAACTAGTTAAGGGAAAACTAACCTCAGTAACGGAATGCAATTAAAAATCGGGAGACTTCTACAGAATGAAGACATGACATGTCTGATCAAATAGTGTAAACTTAATTAAATGCAGCTAATATGTAATTACAGTCAATCAACTCTCTTTCTTTAAAGGTTGTTGGAAAGACATATCTTTTAAATTTCTAAAATATTTTTTTGGATTAGAAAACAGAACAAAACTCTCTGGACAGATGTTGAATTTCATTCATCCGTCCCTCGCTAAACTCAGTGAACACATCTTCTCCCATATGATTCCCCCCCAGAGGGATTGAGCAAGCGCTTCAGAACATTTGAGCTGTGACAAAACCCTAACATCTGAGCATTGCTTCGATGAAATACTCACTCTCACTCATTCATCGTCTATACCGCTTTATCCTGTGTACAAGGTGGCAGTGTGGGGGGGGCTGGAGATTATCCCAGGGAAATTGCAGGGCACGCATAAAGGTACACGCTCATTCACACACTACAGGCAATTTGGGACTGCCAGTCAGACTAATCTGCATGGAGGAAACCGGAGTACCCAGAGGAAACCCACAAAATACAAGGAGAACATCCAAACTTCATGCACACAGACCCAGGATGGGACTCGAACCCAGAATCTGAAGGTGCCAACCACTAAGTCATGAAATAATTATTATCGCTTATTTGAAATAAATAAATGAAATGAATAAAATCAATTATTAGCATAAAAGTTAGATTTAGAATGCTCATTTATGTTAGTTTACAACTTTTAGGTTTTATATAAAATAAGGATGTAGGATCTTGCAAAATTCCAAAATTTACATAACTGCATACAGTACAAAAAGCCTGGCTATTAAGGATAGCTAAGCTAATTTTAAATTAAATCAGCATTGCTAAGGTTTCCACTACATGCAAAACAAAGCTAACTGGTCAATGCATTTTAATTCATTAAATTCTTAACAGCAATTAATTGATTAAATATATATATCATTATCTCTAATTTTAACACAGATCTTGCTTCACTCTGCCACACAGACACAACTAATGTTTACATCATTACTGTTATTTACAGATATAATTATCTATAATATTTACTGTATGAAATGATGTGATTTCTATAAAACATTTTGACTCTGATGTTACAATTACAAAACTGTGATTACAAATTAGTCCTTAAGGAATTGTAAAGATAACTATCTCTGATATGCATTAATCTCTTATATTCATAATCTCCCAAATGAAAAAAAAAAATACAGTATACTGTGATATATAATTACATACTTGGTGGACAAAATAAAGAGTCAGGTTTTTCCCTGCAGTACCTTACAATTGGAGGTAGACCTCACTGGACATGAATTGATCTTGGTGAGGTGAATACTTCATAAGTGTTATATTTGTCTCAGAACATTTTCATGACTTTTTTCCACTGAAGTGATTGCTTCTGTGAATCTGTTACATATTCCGGTTATGACATTGAGAACCAACATAAACAGCGATCGTGTGGTTTCATGCTGGTGATGCATGTGTCTGTCACATGACCATGATTAATCTTGCACCGCATGTACTGTGGGCCAGATTTGGTAGAGCTGAATATAATGAGCACAGAAAAGGTCATTCACAAGCAAAGTACAGAAGACAGCAAGAAAGCAGATGCTTTAACTCCCAGTAGGACCAGCTACTACTAAGAAAAAGTTGGGTAGCTTGTGGTTTGAGGGTATAGTGGAAGAGATGAAAATGTTGATACGCAGTGCTGACTGGTGGTGACAACAAATTTAATGAGTATCCCAACAATAAGACAATTAGGCTTGAGTATTTAGGTTATATCAGGAGGTACTGTATGTGTGGCAAGCACGTGAACAGAAAGAGAGATGAATTTTTTCACCAACTCGATCCTCAACAAGCTAAAGAGCTAAGCTGTAACACTTTTCTTCAAACTAAAAAACAATAACTTGTACTTTCATTGGACAACATGGGCTTAGCCTACATATATACCTGTTTTTAATTTATTTTTCCTATGAATGCATTTTTTTTTTAGAGAAAAAGGATGACAGTGTAAATAATCCACCCCATTCGTATTCATTACTCCTGAGATTGCATTTGACACTCATTGCTGATAAAGTGTTACAGACACCTCACTGATGTAGAAGCTGATAAAATATCAGCCATATGCACAGAGCATCTCCAATTTCACTCTATGATAGACTGCCGAAACAACAGGCTGGGCTAGAAAGTAATCAGCTCCAGACTCACTTTTTTACATAATGTTTCATTTTTTTCTTACATTAATTTATGGTCATGTTATAATAATTCTTGTAACCAATTATATAGTTCTGTTACAGTACTGTATGTCCACAGTAACATGAATTCAACGATTTGTGAAGAACAAATATTCTGATAAAAATCAACGATCAGTCATAATATTATGACAACTGAAAAGTGAAGTGAATGACACTGATCATGATCTATATACCAGGAATCCATCCAAGGATCATCCATACCTTCGAGGACCAAAGGCCAGCCTGGTCGGTCTGATCCCATAAAACCAATGCATTAAAAATTGCAGAAAAAGTCAACAATTGGCATAACACCCAATGCACCACAGAGATCAAGAGGCCAAGCCAACCAACCCAACCTCAGAATTCCCCAGACCCCAATCTGATCAAGTACCCATGGGATGGACTGGGCAAACAAGTCTCATTCATAAGGCCCCACCCCACAACCTACAGCACCCTGCAGAGCCATGCCCTGTAGGGTCAGACCAACCCCAGCAGCACAAAGGAAACCCCAAACCTAGGGGTTTATGTTAATGGCTTTAATGTTATGGCTAATCGGTACACATTGTACATTGTTACATTGTAGTAATATGTGCACAGGGTCCTTAATTATAGTATATTAATATTTTTGACGTTGAGGGCCAAAAAATAAATAAATAAATAAAATCGAAGAGGAACATTTAAATAATAATTTGAATGGGTCCCAACATGAAACCTTGTGGGGTGCCTATAGAAATGACAAAAATTGTATTTGTCATGGTGAATAAAAATAAAGTGCTTTTTTTAAAGTTCTCATTCGTGAAGTAGGATTTGAATCAAGCTGTCCTTCTAAGGGTCAGAGCCTCCCTGGTGGCACAAGGGGTGGATTTAACGTTTACAGATTTAAAGTTTTAGAAGTTCGAAATTCGTACTAAGCAGCATTCGTACTAAGCAGACTCTCCTTGAATTGTAATCAGTTACTGCTAGGTCTCGTGCAGTCATATTCACCAGCACTCCACCATGAATTTACTGTATCATCCTTGTTATTAATCAGATAAATTGATTACCTGAACCAGATGACCTTAATCAAGTATTGGTCTGGAATCTTCAGAATTTTAAAAAATAGTTTTTATTGTTATTTCATGTGCTTTCTGAAAGCTTAATATAACGCACCATGCATAAAACCCTGCCTCTGAGACATCTTACACTTAAATAATTAGTACCCATAAGGCATAGCGTCAGTACTGAGTGTTCGAAAAGAAGTTTAGACGTGTAAAGACGACTTTGTGGATTAGGAAAAAGTTCCACAAGTGTGACTCCAGTTGTGTTCCTGCTGCTCCAGCCATTCCTGTCTGGCTGATATGCTAAGAAGGTAATGGCTTTAGGACTTTTAAGATTCTCATCCATCGCTCTCTCCCTCACTCTCCTCATGCTCTCTTATTCATACCAACCTGTCACTCCACACCCCGGTGCCTGCCAAGAGCTGAATTATTTTATTTGGATATCTTGAGACTGAGACTGACCAGGATATTTTAAATTCATCCGAGGCGATATCCTATTTGTCTTGTTTCGGGTGCGATCAATGTCTTTTTTCTACTCCCTTGTGTAAGGTTTTGAGATCTGCAGCATAATTATTGATTAGGCCCACAGGCCTACGTTTGGATCCAGGATAAGCAGCTGGAGACTTTTTAAAATAGTGCTTTCACTTTTATTGGCCCCTGGGAATATAAACTCTAGGTCAAAACTGAAATCTATAGCATATAACAAAACATAGTGTATATTTGCGCTTTATTTCAAGGCAATCAAAAGTACGACTGTCAAGCATCCGCTCACATTTCCCAGGATTATTTAAATGTCAATACATATTATTTTTATGTACATTTTTTAAATTGTGCGATACTTGTGGGATGTTTCTGGAAGGAAAACCAGTGAACTGGCGACGGGGTCATGGGCAATGCTCATTGATGCAAGTGGGGAGCAAATATGCTATGTACATTACTGCGCTATAGCATCAGGTCTAGACAAAAGGTGAAGATAAAAATTATAATAATTTGAGAAATTCCTTCTTTTGCGTAATGAAGACTCTTTTGAGGAGCGGCAATGCAATGGCCCTTTTAATAGTTGAACTGGGAGCCATTAATCAGTTTTAAGATGTAACAAGTCAAAAAGCAAAAAGTAAAACATGACATGCTAAACTGTTGTAGAAAAATAATTAGCGATAAATAAAATTGTTCTGTCATCAACCTGACCTTAATGTTTTTTTTTTCCCTATAAGAGTATATCCTGAAGTCTTTATTCGTCTTCTTCAACAGCAACATTGCCAACAGTTGACTTTTTCCATCATTCTTTTCCGTTCAATATTATGGATTGTCCAGGCAACAATTCGCTTTAATCACATGTAGCAATTAATAATACATGTTGGACTTGTTTCTATGGAGCATCTGTCATACATGTTGTTACTATAGCAATGCTAACATTAACATTAACGTTAATCAGCGCATCAATCTGAATCTCACAAGCACCCCCATGCCATTATAGCAAGTTTATTAACATCTTCTGAGCAGTCAGAATTGACCATCTGTCAGGAATTAGCATTTGCCTGTACTGTACTGTACGTACATGCTAGTACTTATAGTTAGTTCCACAGGTTGTTGTGTTTTTATAATATTTCATTATATGGTTTATTCAAACCTTTTAGCATTAAGATGTGGAAGAACCATGGAAGAGCGAGCGACCGCATGAACACAAATACGTCCAGGTATATGAAATTCCTTTGAGATAAGCGATGAACATAAATAAAAAGAGTTTGAGTTTGAGCCACAGACTCAACAGACGAGACGAGACGAGAGGTTTAGAATTTTACAAAAGGAGCAACAAATGCATAGACTTCACCGTCTATTCTGTTTTTTGTTGCCAGTGTTTTTTAAACAAAGCATATCGCCAGACAAGGGAAGGTAAACAATGTCTGTAAAACTTGGGAGAACTCACTCCTCTAAGCGTACGCTTCAAACCCTGTTGCTAGTCTCAGCTTTGATGAGCTGCCTTCACTAAAATCATTGAAGTGAGCATACAGTACATGATTGGATGAACCACAACTACACAAAGCTAATTTGTCTTTATTTCAAATCAGCTCCGCTCCAGTATTTTACCACGTCCCATCCTCGAAACACTTAGCCGGCTGCGCCTCTGAACTGCGGCCCACCAGTCGCTGACCTCCGCCCTGAGGAAACATTAACGCACAGCCCGATGATAAAGCCATATCTCAAAATCCTTCACCCTGGCCCAGGGCGCCGTGATGGCCGAGTGCCAGAGAAGACATTCAGCCTGAGCCCTTTGAGCCTGTGCGTGTTTCAGAGTAAAGGAGAGTGGATTGGGCTTTGTGTGTGTGAGAACCAAGGCTGCACATAAAAGCTCTCAGTGCACAGCCATTACAGAAGGGGACAGAGAGATGGAAGCGATGGACTCGGAATACTAATCCCGTTAGCACGGCAATCAAAAGCCTTGCCGCATTCTCATCCCTCTGTTCCACACCACCTCTTTCCCTCTCTCTCTCTCTCTCTCCAGCTCTACCTTACCATTAACTCATAGCATGACAGCCTCGAGTCTTCAAATTCGGGGAAAAAAAAAAAAAGTCATTATAATAGGCAGAAAGACAGAAATACTGCACTTTTCAATAGTTGCCCGCTCAGATGAATTCCAAATGCAGCTTGAGTCCTGGTGCATCAGTTACTACTCGAGTCTTTTACTTAATCTTTTAAAAAGATAGGATGATCTACAGTACTAACGAGACAAAGAGCGATGAAAAACAAAACTCGATTGAATGCCGTTTCATCAGTTCCACCTTCAGAGTCGGAGAGAACATTAGAAATTACTCTGAAGCTCTAATAGCAGACAACAATACAGCACTATACTCTCCGATTTTGATGATTTTTTTTGCCGTCCTTTCCTCTTCACCGCTGCGTCCATCCTGACTGCTCACTCACATACTGGAGGGAATCATTGTGAGCGAATCATTAGCTGACGGACTGATTCCCCCTGACGGATTACGGCGCCGTTCACCAGGGGAGATGAGTGAGAATTTAGCAAACATCCGGAATTTATTTTATTTTGTTATTATTATTATTAATTTTAATAAAATAAAAAGAAATGACCACACAGAAATAAAAACATGAAATGATGTTCTACCTCCCAAAATTAGGTTCTATCTCAATTTTTTTTTTTTGTATTTTGAGCGCTCTCTCTGTCTCGCTTGCTCACACACACACATATATATATATATATACACACACACACATACCACCTTAGGCCACCTGTTCGTTATTCTCATCTGGCCTGCCACACGGAGGATTATTTAAGCTTCACCTAACTCATTTCAAGGTGCAATGGCCTAGGGAGTCGAACAGCACTTTAATCTGGCAGAGAGTGAGTAAGCAAGAATATGTTTACATTGGTGTATGTGTGTGTGTGTGTGTGTGGGAGAGGAAGTGAGAAAGTTAGAGAGGGAGAAACCATGAGAGAGAGACGGAGAGATGATGATGAGTGAAATTGCTCTTTGGCTTAACAAACACAATAAAGGACACAAAGGCAGAGGATTCATAATCCATTTGAGAAGCTGCTGTACTGTATGTCTCAGAAAATGAAGTCGTCATAACTCCACGACTAGGAAGTGTAGGGGGCGGGGAATCAATCAGATAAAAAGACAGAAGCATGACAAATAATCAGATTTTGATTATTTTTCTAATAACATCCCTTATGATGAATTCCTGAACTCTTTTCTATAACAGCGGCTCTGACAGTAGTTCTGGCTGCGACATAAATAATAGCCTTGTTTTAACGTGCTCGTTCCCACGGTAACTGCGCATCCACAGGAACTCGCATAGCAAATACTCCGCCTTATCGATCATAATATGCTAATAATAAACAAATGAAGACATGAGACAGATGAGGGAAATGTGTTGCTTAAGAAGAATAGCTTAGAACCATCATTTGGGTGAAACCTGAAGTGGATATATATATATATTACAGTATATGGTGCAGATGAGGCCGGTGATTATTATACTGGTGATGATGAATACTGAGTGGTTGGAACAGACGAGAGGGGAAATGAGGTTGATGCTGAGGTCATTTCACAATATTGTACATGTATTATTTCCTCCCTAGTGAGCTGGCCAGAGACAACAGTGGCAAGGACATCAGGGGGAAGTTTTTAGACAAGCTTACTTAAAAAAAATGACATCACACTTTTTTTTCGCTTTCTACCTTCAATATATACATGTAGGAGAGGCTAGTGAGGGAGGAAGAGTTTCTAACGTCAGGGAAAACTAATACAATTAATACAACAATAAATGAACAAATGCATAGATCATAGAAAAATGCGTCTGTTAGCGTCACATGTCTCTAAGGAAGCCTGAAATGTCCTTCGCCCCCCCTGGTTGGTGGTTTTCACGCTATATAGCACAGGAATTGGCTATGATTAAATTAGTGAGAAAATTGTGGAACCTCAAGGTTCCGGGTTCGATTCTTACCTCGGCTCTGTGTGCATGGAGTTCCTAGTTTTCCTCTGGGTACTCTGGTTTCCTCCCATTGTCCAAAGAGATTCCCAAATTACCTGAGTGTGTGAATGACCATGTATGTTTGTGTATGTGTGTGCCCTGTGATCCTTGTGCAAGCCCCCCCACGACCCTGTATACAGGATAAAGTGGTATGGACAATAAGTAAGTGAGTGAGTGCAGCTTTTCTAGGCAGTTATGTAATCATTCGAGAAGACTGACATGATCGTCATCAACTCAATCAGATATCGGGTGTCATAATTTCTGGGATGCTCCTGTGCTTTCACATTATCATTATTAACAACACCATCACCACTGAATTGAAAAAAAAATAATAATGTTGAAATAGCTTTAAAAAACAAGTCATTTGAGTTAGAGATTATTTCAGCCGGAACAGAAATCAGCCGAGGGAAGAGGCGATGATGAGACATTAACACGCTTAAATGTTGATTATGTGAAAGAGAGAGAGAGAGAGAGAGAGAGAGAGAGAGAGAAATAAGGAACTGCCCAGGTCACCGTGGCCTCCACACATATGTTTCCTTACAGCTAGCAAATACTCTGATGGATGAAGAAAGAAAATCTGTTATGGTTACAGTTTTTTCTCCCCGACTGTCCATATGTTGTGCACAGGAGGCTACAGCCCAGGTGGAAGAATGACATCATGACCCAGATAATTGGAGACTTTATTATGCTTCAATTATTCTTCCTGTAAGCGAAAAAAGGATGGTAAAGCAAGTCAGTGAGTGACAAAATGAGGGGAAAAAGAGCTAGACAGAAACTCTGTTGGGAAAAAAGAGAAACACATCTGTTGTGCTGCTTATTTCCTAATTTAGAATCTCTTTTTTCGACAAGACGATGCTGACTAAAAGGGAGAAGCAATCAAAAGCTTCTCTAAACTCACTGTGACCTACAGGAAATGTACGCGCACATGAGACGAAGACAAAGAGGCGCAAAGGAGGGAAGAGATTTAAGTCTCGACTCGGAGGATCGAGCATGAATGAGACGGCCACTCATTCACTAAAAGGCCGAGCGTCCGCGTGAGACAGAGTGAATGATGAGGTGCGCGTGTCATGGTATGAGGTTAGCTCGTTAACCATAACGGTTTAACAGCTATGCAGTCAATACCAAGACCAATACAGACTCACAGACCTTGAAATGAATGAATTTTCTACAGTATATTCGAGTTATACTCATACTGTACCTGTCACTGAATTCATATCCCTCTACCCTTATGGTTACAGAACCCTACATACCTAAACAATGGCGACAGGGCAAATATACCCTGCTCAGTCATAACATATGAGCACCCAGCTAATATTGAGAAGATACGCATTTTACCACCAAAACACCCCGGATCCATCGAGGCATGGACCTCTGAAGGCATGCCGTGGTATCTTGTACCAAGACATCAGTCGCAGAGCAGATCCTTTAACCCCTATAACTGCGAGGTGGGGTCTCCAAGGATTGATGGTTTTTCCAAGACATGCTCAACTGGATTGAGATCTGGAGAATTTGGACGGCCAAGTCAACACCTCAAGCATGTTGTTGTGTTCCTCAAACATTCTTGAACTATTTTTTGCATTATCCTTGAAGGAGTAGGTGGTCTGTTCTCCAAGTAACAACCACATGAATGGTTTCCCAGCAGAACACTGACCAAAGTCAGACTGTCTCAGCTAGCTGTCCCACAGTGCATCCTGGTGGCATCTCTTTCTGAGGTATGCGACGCCACCCAATCATCTGGCCATCCATATGATCGTCGCTCTCACTCACTCATTGTCTATACTGCTTTATCCTGTACACGTGGTCACGTGGGACCTGAAGCCTGTCCCAAGAGACTTCGGGCACAAGACAGGGAACACACTGGATGTGTGGGGCCAATCCATCGCAGGACACACACACTCACATGCCCAGTCACACACTATGGGCTATTTGGGAACGCCAAGTCGCCTAATCTTCATGTCTGAGGGAACCAGACCACCCAGAGGAAACTCACCAAGGATGGGGAGAACATGAAAACTCCATGCACACAGAACCTGGAGGTGCAAGGCAACAGCGCCAACCACTAAGCCACTGTGTCGTCTCATCCACATGATGTACATCATCACAATTTGTCTCATGTCAAAGTCACTCAAATCCTTACACTTGGTCATTTTTTCTGCTTCCAACACGTCAACTTCAGGAAGAAAATATTTACTTCTTTACTTTGAACCGAGAGAGCCGTGTATGGAAATGCTTCTTGGAACGAAAAAAGTAAAAGCAGAGAGGGACAGCTAATTTAGGGTACAGACGGGAGTACCTCTACACAGAGTCTGAAATTAACGTTTAACTAAATAAGGCTGCAATTCATCACGCAAGCCTGGGTCTGCGTATTAAATACACTCGGCGTGAAGCGCAAACTGTGGTTTAAAACCTGATGTGAACTGTTCAACCAAACGAGCTCTGGAATAAAAAGGAAATGTCACTTTCGTTATACAGATATTGTGTAAAACAAAGTTTGTATTAAGTGAGATCTCAGAACAAGTTAACAGCATGAGGGGCTTTACTATGGCATTTGATTACTAATTAGTTATAATCAAACGGCTGCTGTGTACAGAATAAGTTGCAATAAAAGTGTATAATTAAGCTGTATTCCTTTTATCTTTTGGTCGATTGCGGCTTCTGTAACACTCGGCCAGTTTCCTGCTCATTGTGTTGACTATTTATTTTATTTTTTTTTTTACGTGAGGAATATTTCTGTGTGTGTTAAAACAATTGAATCCGAAATTATAAGGAGTATTAAAAAGCTAGAAATGACTAAAGAAAGAAATCGACGCGATTATGTATCACAGTTCCTTGTAGCAATAAATGTATCACCACCACGCTGACTCCTATATTATGCAATAATAAAAAAATAATAATAATAATATTTCATTTATATATGCTTGCATTTAAGGTAATAAAATGCTGCCTTTCCTCTATAATCCTACAGGTGGCGCACTCTAAACTATTCACACGTTGGCATGTAGCACAGTATCCTGTGTCTAATCAGCAAGTTATTTGCTTAGTTTGTTTAGAATTGTACTAAAATCTAAAACTAAGATATCGACCTAGTATCTTTATAAAATCGTGATGTTTAAAATACAAATGGAATCGGCATCTACTGCACATATCGTGATAATATCGTATCGGGTGGTGCCTGCCAGATTCCTGTCCCTGTTAAAAACCATACACTGCCATCCAAAAGTTTGAAACCACTAGTGAAAATGCTTCAAATTTGCATTCTTGTATTTTACAAAATGCGATATAATTTACTCGTTTTATGATAAAGAATTAACATGTTCAATGTCAAACATCATTAAGTGACCTTGAAATAGTGCGGGATCTTGAACATGTTCTTCTTTATTTTGTTCTTCATTCAATTCATTCGTTTCTATGTTCATAGTATTATTTGTTTATTACTCTTCAATTTTTTTTAGCTTTCTAGTTAGTTTCCAATAACACACCATTCCGTTTCCTGTGGACTCAGGATTTCTGAAACCAACTATAGTTTTCCCAAATAGTTCAAATATCATGCACAAAAATTACCTTATTATGTTAAATCACCCAGTTCAATGTGACTTTTTTTATTTCAACAATTTTATGTGCAAAACACTTTTAAGAACAGCGAAATAGAAACTTTACAGAAACCCACATGTAGAGTTGGATCACTAACATACATAAGCCGGAAATTATACAGTTTTTTATAATGACAGCAAAAAGTGATCAACGACAATTTTGGACTTTTTGGGGGCAAATTTTACCCCAACACATATTAAAAACCACAACACACATTAAATGCATTTCCAAAAAAATAAAAAAAAAAGTCCTGAAAAGGCAACTGCATTGCTGCGATAAAGAAAAACTACCAGGTGTGCAAATCAGTGGTTGTCGTGAGCGAACTAAATGCATTTAATAGATTTTTGAAGAATGTTGAACCCAAGAAAAAAATGACTTTCATGTTGTTCCTGCCATTGCAATTGCCACAGCATTAATAGAGAACTGTCCACAATACATTCCATAAAATAGGACACTGAGATTTGAATGTTAAATACTTAAAGCTACAGTATGTTCCTGATACTCTACTATAACCTCTTTCTTTCCTCTTGCTGCCACAGGTTTGGTGCATTTGAGACCCCTGATGCACTTATTACACCACTATAACAGTGTAATAGGAGTGAGATACGCACACTGTGTGTGGGAAGCTGTTGGGTTCGCTGCGCTTGCTTATTTTCTTGAATTATGGACCACAGGCATTCACACTTGTGTAACGCACAGAATTTTGACATAACATTTTGCCATTTTTTGCTTTAAACACCCTTGTGGCTAAAAGAAACCATGCACAACATATTCTCCATCAGTGTTCAATACAGTACTTCACCGCAAGAATGGATGTCAACATTGTGATGTCAAACTGTTGAAATGTACAATATTATGGTTCTCAATTAACCAGGGTAGGTGGAAGAAAAAAGCTGATACTGTAAAACAGTCAATTACATATGGATCAACATGCATGGCTGTAATTCTGATATGATTTTGGGGAGGTAGCAAAAAAATCACGCCGCTGCTCAATTTAGTCCATGTAATCAATCGCACTCGCGTTGAAATCCTCTCCCGAATGCTATATTTTGGAAGGAGCGACTCATGCTGAGTTTTTCCACATGTGTAAATTCTGCATTTATGCTTGTGCGCCAGCTTCAAACATAACACACGAGGTTGTTTTGTGCGCAGTGTGCAGCCTAATTACACCTAAAAACAGTCACAATCAGCTAAGTACCACTGGACATGAGAGCTCATGGAGTTCCTGCTTCGATCTAATTATAAGCACAGGCCTTTAACCATTTCTTCATCCTCTGACCAACCTGATTTCACACATTAATGAGGTCGGTGATCCTTTTTTTTTTTTTCCAATTCACTTCAATTCAATTCATTAATCTCAGAGGGAACTTGTTTAAAATATTTTCTCCTGACACAATAAATGTCATCCTGCAGAAACAGGGTGCTCCAGCAACAGCGCTGTACTAAAGGACACGGTGAGTTAAGCCTGCTATTAAAATGTTCCGTTATTACGAATGATGATTTACTGTATAGTACTATCAGCAGTTTAGTCACTAATAGATAAAAAGCCAACTGCATTGCTTCTTCCCATCGTTCAATCAGTGAAGCGATACTACTACAAGGTGTACAAAGATGCGGCTGACGTGAGCAAACTAAATGCATTTAATGGATTTTTGGAGAATGTTGAAAACAAGTTGGAAAAAAAAAAAAAAGGTACATTATATGTTGTACCTGCCATTGCAATTACCACAGCATTACTGCAGATGCTTGATGTCCACAATATGTTCTGTCACCTTAAGTGGGACATTGCTGTCAAACCGTTTGACTTTTTTGATTGTGCAGAATAATAGATAATCTCCTGGAATAGGCTCCAGGCCCCCAAGACCTAGTACACAGGATGAGTGATATAGAAGACGATTGAATGGCAGTTACTCAGGATAAATAAATGTATCTTATATGAGAGGTGTTCAGGTCAACCCGGGATTGTAAAGAATAACAAAACACGACTATGAGAATAAAGAAAAATCCCACTGTTGTAGGTAGAAAGCTTTCTCCGTACACCAGAGCCGTGATCGGACAGCCTGCTTCATGTCTGAAACTCATGGACCTCCTTTTAATGACTCAAATATGTGGAAATGCCTTGGAGCGATAAGACGTCAGGACTGTACAGATGTGGCAATAACTCCCAGTAATGTGTAAAGTCCCAGTAATTCCTGTAACGTGCAAGTGAATTGTGTGATTGGTTTTGTTTACAGTTTCCACAATGGGGATGTAGGAGCTTCTCCGAAGGTGACATTTAAATAATTTTATTACAAATATTCATGTTGCTGATAGGATTAAAACATAGTGATATGATCACAGGATTAAGCCACGTTTATAAGGCTGGATATGACATGATTTATTTGTAAATTGTCTGAAGGGGCATAAACACATGAAATCTGATATTCATGAAAATCCGGTAAATCCAGATAAATCTTCTACTCGAGCTCCTGAAAAAGTGTGTGTGTGTGTGTGTGTGTGTGTGTGTGTGTGTGTGTGTGTGTGTGTGTGTGTGTGTGTGTGTAAACTGTTCATATACAAAGACCCATCAATGTTAACCTTAGCTGATCAGCTTCAGATTGCAATATGAATGGATTATGCATAGATGACTGCACAGTATGAGTAGCTTATTTGAATATTTCATATTTTGTAAAAATCCAGATATTTAATATTATTAATATTAACACAATCTGAAAAGATATCAAGAGTTGAAGTGGCAGGTTCACCAAAGCTAAGCTAAAACCGTCCAGATTCAGAACACTATATATATTTTTTTCTCTTTTTTAAAGGAATTTGTCGATTTTAGAACACTTAACATCCGTAAGTTTTCCTAAATAAATTAAAGTGAATCAATTTTGCAGCCGAAAACTGGCCCACTGATTCAATTAACCGAATTGACCAACAAAAGATTGATTAAAACGCACGGCTCGAGTGAACAGCTAATCAAATCACAATGCTAAACTTAGCTTTAAAGGCAACAACCACATGGTATGCGCCATCTTCCATCATCTTAAGCACTTTTTTCAAGGCAGCATTAGAACACATTAAGTGCTCATCAGCGCTCATGGACGCACATGCTAGTGGCACATTAAAAATCTTTTCAGCTCTTGGAACACATTTAACCTTAATTAAATTTCCCACAGCCGTCTTAAGGCATTGAGTTATTTACAACATGTTGAACTAGTTAACTGTCTTTACCAAACCGTGACACACTTTGTCGCCTAGATACAGATTATGACTGACAAAACTGAAAGAGAGAGAAAAAGAGAGAGAAAGGTCCTGCTTCAGATTTTATGCCTTGCAGCTATAATTAAAATTCAATCCAGTTGAAATTTGACCCCTTTTAATACTCAGTGATACAAATTACATGGAATGGGACAAAACAGCATCTTAGCTTGGAAAGGCATTGGGAATTCAGTTTTATTTCGCAGTGCCAGATCATTTAAATATGTACAGTGAGGCTGGGGTAGAAGCGCTGCATACTGTAGTGCTGCATACATTATACATTATGCCTTTATACAATTACTGTACTGTATATGTACTATTGTGGCATCATTAACAAGGTTGGAGACAATAAGTGTATACACCTTTTCTTATTAGTCTGTATATACCTACAGTACCAGTCAAAAGTGTGGATTTATTTTCTACATTCTAGAACAATACTGTTATTATATATTTTTTCAAAACTATGAAATAATACATTTATATAATAAAGTAACAATAACAACAATAACACTCGCTCAATGTCTATACCGCTTTATCCTGTGTACAGGGTTGTTCGGGACCTGCAGCCTACTGTAAGAGACTTAGGGAACAGGGCGAGGAACACCCTGAATGGGGTGCCAATACATACACACACTCACATGCTCATTCACACACTATGGGCAATTTTTGGACTGTGGGAAGAAACTGGGGAAAACATCTCATGCAAACTCAATGCACACAGACTCGAGATGGTAATCGAACCCCGATCCTGGAGGTGCAAGGCCTCAGTGAGTTGCAGAGTGCATTTACCATGATGAAACTGGCTCTCATGAAGATCTTCCCAGGAAAGCAAGACCAAAACTTACTCGTGCTGCAGAGGGATGCAAGTTCATTTAGAGTCACCAGTTACCTCAGAAATCATCAATTAACGAACCACACCACAGATTAGAGCCGTTATGAGGAGCATAAGTAGTAGAAACATCTCAACATCAACTGTTCAAAGGAGATTTTGGAAGACTTCAGGATAGAAAGAAAGCAAACTCAGGAAAGAGCATGGAATAAGAAGGTGTGTCCAGACTTTTGAATGGTACTGTATATCTGAACTCTCTGTTGCTAGTTGTGCATTCACCTTCACTTTGATGTCTTTTTTTTTTTTTAACGGATTTTGATATGGATTTATACACTTTTCTTTTCACAGGTATGGATAACCTCTGAGTGTGTGCATCCTTGTAGTCCTCCTTTCTTCACACATCACCAAGAAAGTAAAGAGAGAGAGAGAGAGAGAGAGAGAGAGAGAGAGAGAGAGAGAGAGAGTAAAATAAAGAGAGGTGAATATGTAGCTCATTAGGTTTGGTGGCTAAAATAGCAATCCCATTGTGCTATTTTTGTGATCTTTTAATCTTATGAATTCTAAAACTGTATTTAATTAAAAAACCAATGCCTGAAACAAGGGTCATCAACTGGTGGACTACGGTTTAGGGACGGTACGGTCCCAGAAAAACTGAGAAATGTGTGTGTGGGGAGGGGGAGGGGGGATCATGCAGACGGTTAACAGTTGTTACTATAGAAACTATGATGTATTGAAATAACTGCTTTAATATACATCTAAGATCAGAATGGTGTGAGGAGCAGGAAAATTGATAACAACCAACACCTACGGTAATGTTTTTATATTATATGCAATTCAATTTTAAGCACTTTGCTGTCTCCGGGGATGTTTACGCAAGTAGCTCAGCGCTCACCAAATTTCACACCACACCATTTATATCATTATATATGTTACTTCTGCCTTATTCCTATGTCTTTCGGTATACGATGGAAGGATTTATTATCCATGCTTTGCCGGTTAGTACACCTCACTGCACAAAGACCACAGGGAATTTGTGTCTGTCATTGTGTTGTACCGCCATCTGGAAAGTAACATCCCTTTGCCTTCTGGAAACGGATAGGACACGAGTGGACAGACATCATGACATCGGATGCATACGGTCTATAGAAAATTAATAATTACACTTAGGCATTTGGCAGACGCTCTTACAGTATCTAGCGCATCATTAGATACTGTAGATCAGTCAAACACTGTTGCAGAAGGTTTTTTTTTGGGGGGGGGGGGGGGTTACATTTACAGCATTTGGCAGACGCCCTTATCCAGAGCTATATTCATTTTTATCTCTTTATATAACTGAGCAGCTGAGGGGTTAAGGGGCTTGCTCAATGGCAACTTGGTGGTACTGGGGTTTGAATCAGAGACCTTCTGAACCCGTAGTTCAATGCCTCAACCACTGAGCTACACCTGCCCCACTGCTTTATCATCAATTTCCTGCAGTGAATTACCACCCTGACCCTGTACCCTGCTTCGTGCCCAAAGTCACCTGGGATAGGCTCCAGGCGCCCCCGCAACCCTGTATACTGCACATGATATAGAGGTATAGACGATGAGTGAGTGAGTGAGTGAGTGAGTGAGTGAGTGAGTACTGCAAGTAAAGGACTCCAACAAGTCCCAGTATTTCAGAGGCCCTATCTGCCCTTTTCCACCACTGCAGGAAGCAGTTTAAAGCATGTTGTCACTGGCATCATGTGTGCCAGAAGAAGAACATGTTAGTCTTCACCATCTCCTGTGGGAAGCGATTTTATTTAATGCGGAAAGGATAAGAGGGAAGTATACATGAACTAGTAATAACCATATGACCGGTGACATTAAAAATTCATTGTTTATTCTTTGGTGTGCACAGATATAGGGGAGAAAAAAAAAGTGTGGATATATGCGCTTTGGAAGAAAGAAAACTACAATGAAAATATGCTTTATTTACAGATATGGTGCAGGTTTGCCCACTGTAGTAACATGATTTATCATGTGTGACATTTTCACAGGTTCTGTTTTATCCCTGTGTGAGTCCGTCCCTATTGCAACTACACATGGATAAAACCTTCAAAGTGAATGGCCGAGAGCAAATGAGCAGGTCTCACATTCTCTCAGAACTGAGTTGTGCAACCTTAGCTCCTGTGGTGGGTTCTGGCACGTGCCGGTCCATATGCATTCAACCAACTGCAAAAAAGGTAAGACTAATGAGAGTCCTTACTCACAGCCTTAACCTTTCACAATAGACGCCCCGGCCTTCCCTCCAAAAAACCAGAGGCGTTGTTCCACATATGATAGCAAGCGTCTCTATACACATAGTGCAACAAAGCACAAACATGGTCTATTTTAACCAGACAGCTTATCCACATGGGGCGGAGGATTCCACAGGGCCAGGTTGAAAGGTTTTGACAGCTCTCTCCATGCTGTGTGTGGAGACAGTGATAGGCATCATCTCAGTAGCTGGAGGGAACGCTGCCTGCGTCAGACTGTGCGCGCCAAATGTTTTCATCGCACGATACAACTCTATTCTTATATATAGTGACATGTAGATTTATTAGCGTCTTTCATTATAATAAGCGATACTGTATAATCAAATAAAGACTGCATGCATTGTTTTGTATGCAGCTTTCAAGCTTGATTATTACAGTAAATGAAGCTAAATTTAAATGGTTTAAAAAAAATAAAAATAAAAAAACAGATGGAAAAAAAATGTGAAAATGTGATAAATGGTGAAAAACGGTGCTAACATGGAAAAGCCCACATACTTATGTTAATTATGGTGGTGGATCAGTGAAGACTGAGAACATCATGAATTTCTCTAATTATGAGTAAATTTTAAGCTGGTCTGCCTCTGCCAAGAGGTTAAAACATTGCCAGTAATAGATGTTTAGATCTCTCATCATATTATACATTCATTTTGAATTCATTTCAAAAATACATATAATGATGTCTGATTAGTGCAAATGTACTGTAAAATGAAAGAATGGTCTTATTTATACATGTCTATACACACACACACACACACACACACACACACACACACACACACACACACACACACACACACACATCCATGCTGTAAGGATGGTAGCCAGACATGGTGAAGACTTAAATAGAATGATTAGATTCCTCAGTTTATTATTACTGTACAGTATATCCTAATAAGGAGAATAAAGCAAATATTCTTTATGCGGTTGCAGCACCGCTGTAAAATCACAAGAGGTATTTCAGGTCATTAGTCCACCGAAAGTTAAACCTGATATTTGAATATTGCACTCTCTTATACCTATAAAACTTTTCTATTATATATATATATATATATATACAGCATTTTTTTTTTTGTCAGTTCCTGAATCACACATAGCACACAGATACTGAATAATACTGTACGTTTTAAGTGGAAGAACTAGGTTACAGGTCCCTTAAAGCATGGACTTCCTGGAGTGATATAAAAGTTGAATTGAGGCACAGTGTGCGTGTCTGCCAAGTTTCAAGTGCCTGACACGCTATTATGAAACGCTCTGCTACAAAATCTGGATGGAACTAAATATGAATATATTATTCAAAATGAATGCGTTGTGAACAGATTTCTTTAGTTGAGACTAACGGACTACATCATACCGGAATCACAAAACAAGCTCACAATAAGAGCATAAAAATAGGTTTAAAAATGCAGGAATTAAGGAATTAAGTCGAATGTGCCACCTTTACAAAGCGTGTTCGAGTCAAACCGGGATTTCTTTTTGTAAACAAAGGCGTGAAACTGATGAGATTCTGTAAATCTGTGACTGTAAAACCGTCTGAGGTGGAGTGGAAACATTCAGCAAGTTTATCCTGAAATCTATCCAACATGTAAAGGAGACGCATTTGTCTCTGGGAACTGCACACACAGTCATTCTCAAACACCACTTGCTTATTACAGGAGTTATTTCCATACCCCCCATATAGTCCCAAACATTTCCATATGTTTGGGCCATTAGAGGAGTTCCTGGGAGGCCAGCGGTTCAGACATGAAACAGGCAGTCTGATTATGGAACTGTCGGAGCCAGAATCCAGTATTGGCAAGACAGCCATTGCTATTGTGTATACTGTTTATAATAAGGGTTTCATCCATCCATCCATTTGGGAACCTAGTCCAACTAGGGACCGTGGAGGCCAATGATGACCAATGATCAGTACAGTATTTAGGAAGCCAATGATTGTATTTATTCCCTAATGTGTTTAATCTGCATGTCTTTGGACTGTGGGAGGAAACGCAGCAAGTACGGGGAGAACATGCAAACTCCATGCACACAGACCCCCAGGTAGGAACCGAACCCGGACCCTGCAGGTGCAAGGCGACAGTGCTACACACTAAACCACCTTGCTGCCATATAAAGTTTTGGCCACCTGCATTTTAGATTGAAAGCATTACAAATGTTGGAGCTTTAACAGATACAGACACAGACATCAGCATTGTTTCTCTTTTATTAATCCATAGAACCCTGGTTGACTCAAAATACTGATATTGCATTCTATTTGAAGTCCCAGTCATGTTTTTCTATGCTTATGCTGATGTTACTCGAGGAGACTTCATACAGTACGAACCACAGGACGTACTCACGAATCAAACAAACCTTAAAATCCTTGACAAGATTTGACAGAGACAAGTGTTTAAATGTCAGTGTCCTTCATACCTCTGAGCAAGAACGAACTCGTGAGCGGAACCAGAAGCGAAAGCCGGAGACAGGAGACAAAACAATTATAGAAAAGGTCTGTGAATATTTACAGAGATCTGGGGAATACACATGACATTCACAGATAAACACATACAACCGTCCTCTAGAGTGCACCCCTGTCTTCACAGGCCGGCGCCGTGAAAAGTATTTACACCACACTGCTGTCATAAAAGCTCCTGAGGGCTTACAGCAAGGGTCAGGCGTGCAATTAGAGCTCGCTCGAAAATCACAATCTTCTGACTGACTTTGGATACACGGTAGGAGACGAAGACGAGGACGAAAATCTATACTGTAGTTCTCAGAATGGGAACAAACATGAATTCGAGTCGTTCATTTTTGATTGATTTATTTATTTATATTTCCTTACACTGTTGCGTAGTGCGCCGAGAACTTGCTGTTTTCCCTGACATGCTGCCTCCAAGATGTTTTGTATGGACGAGGCACATTCGTCAATGACTGATTATTCGACGCTATACAATGAGGTGGAATTACACCCCTGTCTCTCAACACACAGTCAATGAGGGCAACTGAGGAGGGAGAGAAAAAAAAAAAAAAGCAAGCACAATACCAGGCTATTAATATAGGAGGATTGCAGATATGGCATTACAAGAGGGCTGGTATAATAGAACAAAAATCCTTCACTGTTTGATCGTCGGACGAGCACAATAAGATGAAAGATGAGGCTCGTTCTTGTAGGTCGCATTAGTAGAGCGCGGCAAATATTGGATAAGTGAGTTGTTTGCTTACCTGGGTTTGCTTTGCATGGTGATGTGTGAAGGGTATAATTACACAAGCTAATAGGCTGTAATAACGCCAAATGACGATTCGTCCGGCTAAAATGTGTTTCCATGGCGTTGCATGCATTTTCATAGAACGTAAATCAAGGATTTCATTTCCTTATTATGTCAATAAGGAAAGTTTTTCCGATATTTAAACTCAATTTTTATTCGTCCCTTACACGGTCATACGCATTATGATATGAAGTGAAATACTTATACGACGGCTAATTACAAATTAGAAATATAAGAAATATGTCAATAAAAATATATATAAAAATAAAATACTGGAATAAATTTGAATAAAAAAATTAAATATAAAAATATCTAATAAAATATAAAAAATAATCAGATGAAATATAGAAGAGTTGAAATGTAATGTAATGTAGTGTAGTGTAGAACTATGTCCAGTTATGGGCCAAAATAATGTGCAATGTGTGCAGTTTAGTGAACATTAGGCTAATATGCATTTTTATGATAATTATGAATAATAACAATAATAAAATAAAAACACAAAGATTACTGTAATGATGATTAAAAGAGTAACCTATTAAGCAATTGATAGCTTTTCTTCTGCTGATTATTTTCATACAGTATGATGAAAATGGAAATAATAAAAATAAAAAAAAAGCTTATGTTGAAAATGATGCCATAATAATAACGTTATGGAATATGCTGTGATTTATACTTCATAAAATGATCATTAACTGATATTGACATTTCAAACTGTTCTTTGATTGAGTCCCAAATATCGCAAAAAATTCAAAGTTAGTGCACTATATACAGTGCAGTAGGGCCTTCTGTGGAATCCCTTGTTGCACACACCAAGTAGTGTGCTTGTTCAGGGATTAGAGAGGGATTTGGGATTCAGCCTTGTGTTAGAGCACCGTAGCTCATTTAAAGGCAATTCGAAACGAGTTAAAAGCAATTACCAAGGAGACAACATGACCAGATTTTTCCTGGTCTTGCTGAAAGCGCTTCTGTAACTGGATTTGAAAGTGGGTTTTGGCATGCGGTACTGGAAGTACGGTAATGTCACTTTGGCCGTCCAGAGGTCGATGGGTGTCATGATGTCGGGTGCAGAAGGCTTATAGCAGGCCTGCCAATGCGTAGTCTCTCCATGAGGTTAGAAGTTTCATTTAATTTAATGCAATGTAGTACTATATACTGTATATATACAGTATATCAGGCAGCAAATCTGTCCTGAAGACTGGAAAACCGTTTCACTTTTTCTTTTCTTCACCTCTAGCTTATTTATTTATACTGTACCAGCATGCCCTTGCGTTAACAGCTATTGTTCAAAAAACGTATTCCAGCCAGCAACGAGTTTCAAATGCTCTACAAATTGGCATTAGCTGACAATCTTGGCTTTTCTATACCGTACCAATCCATTATGCAGTACACACAAAGAAACCATGGACTCTGCTGATTCTTGAAACTGACACTTGTGACACATTCTGCACACTGAAAATAAAGTGGAGAGAAAAATAAAGCTGATCTATTTCTTAACACAGTCATATTGGCACACCTACAAAAACCCTGGACTGACCCCTGTGTTAGCCTGAGAGAGTGGGCCAGAGCTGGATTTGAAACAAAGAGCCACTGTTTTTTTTTTTTTTTTTTTTTTTCTGCATATGTGATTTTAGAGAGTCAGAACTGAGAGTGCATCTCCATCCATCATGGATACATACCTGTAGCACTCGCTTATAACATGCTGAAAATAAGACAACTAGAGGCAGTCAATGAGGTTTTGTACAGTATATCTACTAAATAATATAGCTCACTCAGACATACATACAGACATACAGACATACTGCACATACATGGCCAACCTCATGAATAGTACAAAGTATTATAAGTGACAGAAGTTTCTATTTGCTCCGGAAAGTGATCATATACCTATCCAAGTACTGACGCTAATGGCTCTCGTAACCATACCATGCTCATGAATAGAAATGTACATTTTAATGCGCCATTATATAACAAGCACATCCTTGAGAATCTAAATCACAGAATTTTAATTTCCACTCAAGGTTTTTTTTTTTTCTTCCTGTAATTACGCATAAATATAGGACTAAAATTAGACTTATTCATGGCATACACCAAAAAACTGGACGATATTTATCTAGTGCCCGGGTTCCACAGATTGCGGATGTGCCGTCCAGGTTGACGGCGAGAGATTGAAGGAGAGGGAATGTGATGATTAGCTACAGAAGTGAATCAAACCAAGCAGTCTGCAAGATCTAGGCTTTTTTTTTTTTTTTTTTGGTCCGTAATTGCATGGTAGTGTCTCTTTTAGACCTATTCACAGTCAAGGTGTCAGCCACTTTGAAGAGATATGAGTGGGCAAATTAATTAAGGCTCACTGGAGAAGCTCTAGCCAGGAAAAGCTACAGTAGGTGCGAATGCTGATATTAGAGCCTTTAAAGACAAAAACAGGAGGTAAGAAAGATTTTTGGGTAAAACATTTTTTTTTAATTATTTTGATTGTGAGCCAAGTAAGTTTAGCAAAATCCATATAGTTCTGCAGAAAGACATTTATTTATTTGTTTTTTTTTTTTTTTTATTTGTCACCTGACTTTTCAAACGGTATAAAATTAGCATCTTGAAATGTCATATTTTTCCCCCCGTAAATGCCATGGATGCATTCAGGCTCATTAAAGAAAAGGCTTTGTGCATACGTACGAGCAAGATTCTAGAGAACAATAATCTTTATAGAAGAAATGCCCATATGGTTCAAGTCATCTACACAAACTAAACCATGCCACAAAAAGCTTACACAGAATTTTGGCATATTGACTACAAAAAAATAGGAATAATAATAATAATAATAATAATAATAATAATAATAATAATAATAATAATAATAAAAACTCTTGTGGTTGATGTCAAGATGTCAAACCTGTATTGTAGTTTCTGTAGAGCAGAAATCTGAACAAAAACTCAAAAAAAAAAAAAAAAAGCTTTTAGCAGGTGACCAAGTTTGGGAGTGAGAATCGCATAGCTGAAATGTTCAATGTTCTCAAATGTTGAACAGTCGCGACAGCAACATTGCACTGGTGGCTCAGTGGTAGGTTTCTAGCTTACCATGCTGAAGGCATGGGTTCGATTCCCTCCCAGTGCCCAAACCCCAGCCAATGGATGCAGCGCCGGTCCCAAGTCTGGAGAAAACTTGAGGGTTGCTTCTGGTGTAAAACTTGTGCGAAGTTGTGGTCGGATCTCAATAAGAGCATTGGTACATTGGTACTTGGCAGGTCATCTCTAAATTACTATTAGGAAGCATTCCTGGGCCCGTATTCACAAAGCGTCTTAGAATTCTTAAGAAGTCCTAGCTGGGAGTCCTAGACTAAAAGTGATTTAGGAAACTTCCCAGAGCAACTCTGAGTAAGGAAAGTACAAAAACCTTTATCTTAATGAGGAGGTGTGGTCGACCCGGTTGCTAGGGATGATGCAGTAATTCAAGTGTGATTGTGATTGGTTGATAAAAAAATAACCTCTGACCTCTGCAAAGGTCTTAAAAAGCACTCTTTGTAAAAATAGAATACATGATAATAGACCAGACAGTGAAATCATAATGTTTGTATATGAAGAAATTGTATAATCATGACTACAGGGGCTACTATATGCAAAGTTTCTGTTATAGGCTAAATATATTTAAGATAATTAAACGTCCAAATGTATACTATATTTAAGTTCTTACATTTATTTATCATAATGATTTTATTACTTTTAATTCATTTCAGATTGATGGGAGCAAAAATGGCTCAGCTTTTACATGTACATGATTGCAGGACTGTCTATTTAAGTTGCACTCTTGGATGGTATGCAGCCAATAATCCAAGGGAGATGGAAGGAAGGAAAACAAGAAAACCAAATTGGACAGAAGAGCAGTGTTTACTTTTATATTCAGTGTCTGGAGAATATTTCTACTTTCCGCCATTTTGTCCTCTGCTATAGAAACTCTTAAGCCTCTTAAAAGTCCTCCTCTCTACTCTTAACCATTTTTACCTTAGGAGCTGTTTTTAGGGCCAAGATGTTTTGTGAATCATTTTTATCTTTACTAAGATTTATTCTTTATTCTTAGAATGTCATAATTCTAAGAATTTTCTTAAAATTTCGTCACTAGGAGCAACTTTTAGGCTTAAGAAGCTTTGTGAATACGGGCCTTGACGCAGTTTTAAAAAGTCTCCCATTGCATTGGGATCATTTCTCTCTGCAGGTGCCCCTAAATTTATCAATTTCTTATTTTGATTTAAAAAAATAAATAAATAAAAAACAAGTGAAGAAACAACTACTACAGTCAGTAGCTTAACCTGCTCAGACCCCAAATCTAATCTGGTGTACATACTGTATAATTTTATTATCACGATACCTACTAAACTTGATCAATGTCTTCCAACAGGAAGAACTTTGGCAAAAGATTCATACCCAATGAACCTCATGTTCCCAGCAGGAATGTCTGGTTGTCAAATGCTGTGGTGACCTTAATTAGGCAATGTTACGGACGTTGTGACGACATGCCGATGTGACATCGGAACAACACTAAACACATAATGATGGGATAATGTTGAACAAATGCTTCCTCCACAATGTTGCGAAATACTTCAAAACAAAGTGGATTTGGCCTGAGCAGGACTCGAACTCCTGTTGCCGAGATGAGGACATTGTGTGGTTACCACTGGACCACTGAGGAACATGATGTTGAAGTTACTACTGTAAATTCATGTTCATAACCACCGCAAAAATACATGACAACAGCAATTTACCTGAGATATCAAATTGGAAATCAAATCAAATCAAATGGGTAAAAAAAAAAAGGAAAAAAAGATGAGAAATGATGCAGTTTGGATGCTTTGCAAACGTAATATCACAGTATAGTAATTTGGGAGCGAAGATGCACCTCTTGGTATTATTTGTGGGTAGAGGTTAGCTCAGTAGTTAAGATAGTAAACTACTGAACAGAAGGTCCCAGGTTCAAACCTCAGCACCACGAAGTTGCTACACTCGGGTTCTTGAGTAAGATTCAAATATAATGAGATTGAATGCAAGCCAGCTTGCAAGTCGCAAATTTGTAAATGTATTTCTGAAAAGCAAACCAAAAAAAAAAAAGAGAGAAGTAGAGTAACATTACAACACTAAGAGGGGTGTGACATGAGATACACATGTTGCATCCATCCCAATCTCAGATTGGAACTTTACACCCCGTTAGAAACTTACACGGATGCAACAGCTGTTCTGAGAATGGGTATTTATCGGCATAAATGCTCAAATTAATGTTAAATTGTTTTTTTTTTCTTTCGGCTGTATTTGCAACATTGTGTTTGGGTTGTTCGTTTAAAGTCATCCCAACATACAGTAATTCATCAACGTCGGTCTAACTTTCAAAACCAGCAATGCTCCAATGGTGAACATCACCGCAATGTGGTTACAACAATATTACAACAGTCATCCACGGTTAGGGTTTGTGCAGGGTACATACAGTACACACTGTAGTTGGGTGAAAACTCGTGAGGTTAACAGTCCCATGATAGACAGCGTTCTCCATAGTGCACGAGCGTCGTCTGTAACCATGTCTGTCCAGGCTCCGTCAAGTCATTTCCAAGTTCTCTTTCAGATCAAAGCAGCAGTCAGTCATTCCATTCGCTACCCACACACATAATATCTTGAGATATCTGTATACAAATAGTCGGGTACGTCCGACAATGAAAATACGCGACGGAAGTTTAACAAATTTAGCTCTACTAGGATTGACTTATCAAAGTCAATAACGAAACTGTTCGAGGATGTCGTACACTGCATATATTTGAACAATGAGGAAGTAAACAGCAGCAGCATGGGATTTTGCACTTGTTCATCAAAACCGTTTTTGTTTCCTCCTTTTCCTTTCATTCGGTCTGAAAAACAACTGCGCGGCTTGTGTGTTTTATTCGCGTCTGTCAACTTAACTCATCTTCTCAAAGCGAGCCACCTCTGGGATTTGTGAACAGCATTCCAAGGTTCAGCAGTTTGTCATCGCGTGGAGTTTGCGAGATGGGATGGGATGGGATGCGTTCGATGATTTGCGAGTTTGAAATATTCATTAGGGTGGGAATGATGTGTGAGACAAAGAGGCAGAAATGTTTACAAACTGAAAATATATTGCGGGGGAAAAAAAAACTTTTCGCGACCAAATGTTCATATATAATAATTCGATTTTTTTTTTTTAATACAGAACAGCTTGTCTGGCTATTCAAGTTTGGTCTAATTAGATGGGGAAAGGGAGAGAGAAATGTTTTAAACGCAGCTAAACATCTTCAACATTCTCCAACATAATCAGATGACTCCAAGCACCAAACTCATTAAAAGTTTCCATTGTGTTGTCTTTGGCCGTAGGTCCTTGACATCAACACTGGCCTGAGTGACTGCAGATGAGTGCAACGCAGCAGTGTGTATTTGTGCATGCATTCATGGGTGACAATTTGATAATAGACCGTATTGATGCTGCTGATCTTCCAATAACCTAGCTGTCGGCATGGCAACAGGGGCAGATTAGACGCAGCAAAATGGGCCTGGGGGGCACCGACCCGATTAGGGCCGAGACGTGAATATCTGATTTAAATATCTGATTCTCGTTAGGAAACATCAGTCAACACAGCCTGAAGTCTCCGCAGGCCTTCTCACAAATGTCAAACATGGACCACGCCACTAGCGCTCCCACTGCGTAAAGCCCAGATCTGGCACACTGCCTAGAGCAAAGCACAACCTCCTCTGTTGCAGAGATGCAGACGGGGGGGGGGGAGAAAAAAAAGGTGCAGTCGCACTTCAATGAAATGAAAAGCTGGCTCGAGCAATCAGAAGGTCCATTCTGTCTCTTTGCTTAAATGGATGAAAGACGGGCATTATCAGCAGGACCAGAAAGAGGAGCTGGGACAAAACCAAACCGAGTCTCAGCAAAATGTGTGAACGGCTTGACCTCTCTACCTTACCTTTCTGCCTTGAAAAATATGAGGTATTGGGATAAGTGTGATTCCATTGTCCGGGTGCCTATTGTGTACTAGTAATATTACATTTTACAAATGTGTGTGTCAAGTTATAGACATTTTAAGCAAAGTAAATGTATAGGTAGTAGTGTTTTCAGCCCACATTAACTACGCTTTTCCTTAAAACATAATTAAAATGCTTTAAAATGCATGAAAACGTACAATATCTAATAATCGAATCACTCTTTTACATGAAGAATTCATTAGAAGTCGTTTTAAAAAATGCATGAGACATTTTCCATGGTCGCAGAATGCATTCACTGTTATATATAATATTTAAAATATTCAAGAAGAAAAACATGAATTTTCTAAAGATCACAGGAACAAAAAAGGTCTTACTCTTAGTTTTCTTTTTCCCCCTTTTTATATTCGCTATGTGATCAGCATGATAAGAATACCATCACTGCGCATTATTAATGAAACAAGCACGGATGCCAGTTAACCACTTTTGTGTATTTGCTTACTCGATGCCAAAACACAACCTGTTGCATTCGATCCTGAGAGCAAAAAGCAGTCAGTAAAATTTATCTTGCCAAAATTAGCACTTTTTTTTTTTTAAGTATAAGGTTTTGTATTGTCATATCCAAGATCAGCTAAAACCACGACAACAAGAACAACAACGGGTTTAAATTGAGCAACAACGAGCAACGACAGCCAGATAGTGATAGTGGGTGTCTCCACTGATAGGCAATTTATAACTTGAGGTATAACCTCCCATAGATTGCATTAAAAGAACCTGTCTTACCTTGATGGACATCTCTGGGTGCAATGTTGGAGATCCCGGTCTTGCCGTGCAGTTGAGTGACGCAGCAGTCATCAGTGGGTGGCAGCAGCACACTGGCACTGGGATCCAGAGAGTGGTTGTGTGGGGTGACAGGCAGTATCGGCACTGGAGGCCCAGCATTAGGGCAAACACACCCAGTCTGGGTGATTCCACAACCTTCGCTCTCTTTACCAGAGCCGGAACGGAGGCACTCCTCAAACCAGCGGCACAGCACGCCACACGTAAACTGGCTAGAATTCTCATTGTTGATCAGCAGGACTTCCACAAGCCTGAAATCCAGCGTTTCAGCCGACAGAGGTCCCGTCGCTTCATCGGTATCGCGTTTGGTCTCTGCAGCGAGGCACAACTGCACAAAGTTCTTATCGAATTGCAGGAAAGCATGAGGACCAGGCACCTGGCACAGCTCTACGGATTCCGGGTCGGGCAGCGCCTGCCCACAAGTCTGGTTGGCAAGGTAGTGGTCCAGGGGCAACACTAGCGGTGAGAATGCTAGGCAAAAGCCGGCGTGGCGGTTGAAGCGGAAGTAGAGGGTGTACTTGGTCGGATCAGGGTTCTCCACGGTCCACGAGCAGCCAGTTCTCAGGCCGTGTGGGCCGGGGAAAAGGTCCCTGAGCGAGAAGGAGCCGTACAACACCCCTGCCACAAGAGAAGAGCAGGGGGAGGCCTGGCACAGCGGCACTGCCACCCAGGCCAGGGTGAGAAGGGACGACAGCAAACACAGACACAGCTGGGCAGCAGTGTTCATCCTATGTCATTTGTCCTGGAGAAAGACAAGGAAAAACAAATCAGTACATTTTTTTATTGCATTCAGTTAACATTTCTGAGGTTAGTAGGCACATTTAATACTAATAAAGTGAGGGATGGAAAAATGTAAACAAATTCTACTGTAAAATAGAGAAAAAATAATACTTTAATAATTCCATAATATATCAGGATTGATTATGGAATTATTGAAGTATCATTTTTTATATAAAAATAATAATAATTATATATAATTAATCTTCACAAATTCTACTGCAAAATAGAGAAAAAAATTATACTTTAATAATTCCATAATATAACAGGGTTTTTTTATATTTTACAGCAGAATTTGTTAATTATATTAAAATACTTTTTAATCATAAAAAACACTTTTTTAAATAATAAAAAAAAGAATACGTTCATATTATTAAAGTATTATTCTACTGTAAAATAGAGAAAAAATTATACTTTAATTCCATAATATAACAGGATTAATTATGGAATTATTAAAGTATTATTGTTTTTTTCTATATTTTACAGCAGAATTTATGAAGAATAATTATTTTAAAAAATACTTTTTAAAAAATTCTAATTATTATTTATTTATTAATCCTGTTATATTATGGAATTATTTTTAAGTAAGTATATATATTTTTCTCTATTTTACAGTAGAATTTGTGAAGATTAATCATATTGTAGAACCAGAAATAAAAACAAATAAATGAACAGAATATTAGGAAAATGAAACAATGAAAGAGTAATGTGATGCAAGTTACTGTCACAAACACAAATTATTATTATTTATTATTAATAATAAATTATTGTTAACACCAGCGCATCCAAGTGCTCCTTATTCAACAGTGATTTGACAGTTTAAAAAAAAAAAAAAAATATATATATATATATATATATATATATATATATATATATATATATATATATATATATATATATATTTAT